>CAODLS010555636.1:0-22073 GCA_948243855.1 Flueggea neowawraea | reverse complement strand
ATTTAAAAATGTATCTGGTGATCTCCAAATGTATTCATATGTATTCGAATATCTCTAAATGTATTCATATGTATCCAAATGTCTTCAAATCATAATGTTTTTTTTATATAAAATTAGTGCAATACTCATGTTATGCACAGTAAATTACAATATTTTTATTTAAATTAATAAATAATATTTCTTTTTATTAAAAATATTTTTAAAATTAGTACTTCAATGGTAAAAATCAGAATATTAGTAAATCAAGAGAGAATTTATAACTATTAAATATTTAAGTTATTAAATTTTATAATTTTATTCATAATGTTTTTATAAATTAAATATATTATTTCTCCTTCCTAGAGAAATATCATTAGAATAAAATATTTTAATTCATATATTATAATATTAATCAAGCAAATGCATATGCATGCATTGAATTAAATCAATAAAATTAATATAATCATAATTTGATCAAAAGTATCAAATCACTACTAATTTTTTTTATCTAATTCTCCATTTTAAAAACGCCTAATTTGTTGGTATTTTTCTAATCCATTCTAAATCATATGCTAACTACGAATTTATAAATTAAACCTACAAACCAAATTTTTACTCATAGCGTTATTGTTATATAACTATATTTATATGTGAAATAATATATATTAGTTAAATGAGTAGATTGATAAATATACTGATTTGTTTTTGTTATATAATTATTGATCTCCCAATTTTTTATATTATATTACAAAAAGGAAAAAAAGAAAATATTTATAGAGAGTCATCACATATCAATTAGTTAAAACGTCACATGTCGAAACCTTAGAAAAATTCTCAAACTTTAAATATGCATATTGATATTGATGTGACCATTTTCTTTAAAGACATTAAGAAATAACACACATTGCGCCATTTGTCAATTAACTAAGAAGCCACTTGTCATAAATTTGGGAAAACTGTTGGAGAATTTTTCTGGGGATGCATTGGTTAAGTTTGGAGAGCGGAAACGAGTTGAAGTGAGGCGAGAAAAACAACACAAAGATTTATAGTGGTTCGGTCAACTATGCATACGTCCACTACCTAAGTTTCACTTAGAATTTTCACTATAACGGAGATTGATTACGGCTCAATCCAACAAAGCCTTACATCAAGGTTAATTGCGACTCACCTTTCTAAGGCCAACAAGGTTAATTACAGCTCACCCCTCTAAAGCCTACAAAGTTGATTACAACTCATACCTCTAAGGCCAACAAGGTTGATTACGGCTCACCCCTCTAAAATCTACCCAAGGTTGATTACGGCTCAAACCTCTAAAGTCATTACAATGTTGTTTTCCATAGGTTCACAACCAAGCTTTCACACACTCTCAAAGTGTTTGTAAAACTGTTTACAAAATATTGAAGCTCTATGCTAGGAGTACACATTGACACAATGCTCTTGATCTTCTCTCTAATTTGATTTTGGTGTTTTAGGGGGTGTTGGAATGATAAAAACGTTTTAGCCTTGAAAGCATATAATCATCCACGTTTTTCTGTCTTTCCTTGATGTATTTATAGCTTCTTTAAACCATATAACCGTTGGTGTTGAGAAACTAGCCGTTGGAGACATTTTATAGCCGTTACAGCCTTCTGGAACAAACACAACGTACGTTGCACCAAGCCTGTGTACATTGCCTGCAAATTCTTCAGCTCTACGTACGTTGATCGTCCGTGACGTACGTTGATCATAGCGGATTCCCAGTTCACGTACGTGAATAATAACTGACGTACGTGACTTCTATGTTTGAACCATCTAGTAGCTTTTGTTTTCAATCCGAGCTCACGTCTACGTACGTTGTGACCTTATCACATACGTTGCCCTTAATTGTGATGAACGTTATGCCTAGATAACGTGCGTTATGGCACTTCCAGTGGCTTGATTTGCAGTTCCGAGCTTTCCAACGTATTTCACTCTAGGTCAACTATTTTGCACATCATCAAAACAAGGAACTCAATGTTGATCACACATGATCCAACAATCTCCCCCTTTTCGATGATGTCAAAACTTTGAAGAATTTAAGCACTAACATCAAGGCAACAAATTTGATCAATTATTTCATTCTTGTCAAAAGGTTAGGATCATACAATGTCTGATTATATATATATAAGATTTCACTCCCCATATCAAAAACAATTTATGCAAAATTTCAAAATTTTCTTTTCTCCCCTTCTTTGAAAATAATTTGCACATTGTTTGACATATTTTGAAAAAATCATTTCTCCCCCTTTTTAAAATGATTTGTACATCATTTTCAAACCTTGTTTTCTCCCCCTATTTAAAACAAAACAAAATCAATAAACATTAGAGGAGTTAAAAGAGTTGAAAAGATAATACCAAATTTGGCATCTCCAATGATGTAGGATCTTTGTTCCAATGATGTTAAGTCTTCTTGAACAGATACCCGCTCTGATACCAATTGTTGAAAAATTTTTCTAGGGATGCCTTGGTTGAGTTTGGAGAGCGGAGACGAGTTGAAGTGAGGCGAGAAAAATAACACCAAGATTTATAGTGGTTTAGTCAACTATGCCTACGTCCACTACCTAAGTCTCACTTAGAATTTTCACTATAACGGAGATTGATTACTGCTCAATCCAACAAAGTCTTACATCAAGGTTGATTATGACTCATACCTCTAAAGCCAACAAGGTTGATTGCGGCTCACCTCTCTAAGGCCAACAAGGTTGATTACGACTCATATCTCTAAGGCCAACAAGGTTGATTACGGCTCAAACCTCTAAAGCCATTACAATGTTGTTTTTTATAGGTTCACAACCAACCTTCCCTACACTCTCAAAGTGTTTGTAAAAACTGTTTACAAAATATTGAAGCTCTATGCTAGGAGTACATGTTGACACAATGCTTTTGATCTTCTCTCTAGCTTGATTTTGGTATTTTAGGGGTGATAAAATGATAAAAATATTTTAACCTTGAAAGCATATGATCATCCACATTTTTCTATCATTCCTTGATGTATTTATAGCTTCTTTAAACCATATGACCGTTGGTGTTGAGAAACTAGCCGTTGGAGACAGTTTATAGCCGTTACAACCTTCTGGAATAAACACAACGTACGTTGCACTAAGCATGCATACGTTGTCTGCAAATTCTTCAGCTCTACGTACGTTGATCGTCCGTGACGTGCGTTGATCATAGCGGATTCCCAGTTCACGTACGTGAACAATAATTGACGTACGTGACTTCTATGTTTGAACCATCCAGTAGCTTCTGTTTTCAATCCGAGCTCACGCCTACGTACGTTGTGACCTTATCACGTACGTTGCCCTTAATTGTGACGAATGTTGTGCCTAGATAACGTGCTTTGTGGAACTTCTAGTGGCTTGATTTGC
The DNA here is from genome assembly GCA_948243855.1 of Flueggea neowawraea. Classification (NCBI taxonomy): domain Eukaryota; kingdom Viridiplantae; phylum Streptophyta; class Magnoliopsida; order Malpighiales; family Phyllanthaceae; genus Flueggea; species Flueggea neowawraea. Next base: position 18,708 of record CAODLS010555636.1, on the reverse strand, counting down.
AGTTCCGAGTTTTCCAACGTGTTTCACTCTAGGTCAACTATTTTGCACATCATCAAAACACAAAAGGAACTCAATGTTGATCACCCATTATTCAACAAAAAATCCCTAGCTATTATATGTATATTGATTTGATTTAATAATTGTTTGATATAATATTTTTAAATTAAATGCCTTAAAATTATAATTTTTAATATAATTTTTTTATAGTCTCCAAAATGTATCTAAATTTCAATTTTATAGTATCTAAAATTTAATTTTTATATAATTTTTTAGTCTCCAAATATATCCGAATGTATTTGTGAGTATGAGAGTATCTAATTGTATCTGTCACTACAAAAAATCAAAATAATAACCGTTACAGAAAATTAATTTCAACAAAAATTAATTAAAATCAACAAAATAAGCTGAACAAACACAATTTTTTAAAGTGTTTTTCACATTAAATAATGAATGACAAATGCTTTTTTATTTTTTTAAACTAAGGGCATTTACTTAATTTTAAGAAATAAAAAAGCACCAGTTAGTTTTTTACCTTAACCGTCGCTCACACCAATGTGGAATCTACCACCACATCGCACTCCATAATCGCTCGTGAGACAATGAACAGAGCGTTAAAAAGAGGAGGCTGGTGAGAGACATTCGACCAAATCAAACCAAGGAGAGAAGAAGAGATTGAGCGATGACGATGAGAGAAGAGATGAAAGGGAGAAAATGCAAAGTTGAGAAAGAGAAAAAGAGGATGAGAGAGGCAGAGAGAGAAATAAAATAGGTGAGGTTGGCGAGAAAGAGCTTCGAGGTGTTAGAATTTCAAGGATAAGATTAAGAGAAAGGAGAGTGTGAGTGAAGAGAAGAGAGAAAAAATGATCAAATGAAATAAAAAATTAATTTTTATTTAATTAAATGTGATTTTTTAATTAAAAATTAAAATTATATTATCTGAACAATTAAATATTAAAAATTAATATTTTAATAATTAAAAAAATTATATTTTTATTTATTAAAATTAAAATGTTTATAATGAGATGTGTAGTATAATTGTCTTATCGGTAATTGAGAAGGTGAACTTGTGGGAACCCCGACTTCTAAGGCCCAGAAATGGATAAGGGTCATCTTGACACTTTTTGAATATGAAAAAACAATTTTTAAAACCGTTTCAGTTAGATAAAAGAAGAAAAAGATTTACATTAAAAGACAGAATGAGTTGGTTATTAATCTCCAATAAATAAGGAGATAACCAACTAGAATAAGTTAATCTTGCATCCAAACAGACCTAAAAACCATGACACCTCTGTTCTTCTTCTCCCTTGATCCAGCGGCAGCGGCACGAACGATCGGAGGCCGCGACGACTCCTTGCCCTGGACGATTTCACCAACGGCGGCACAACATCCTCCACATTTCGATGGCACCAAACCCAATCTCCCTCCTTACAAAAAAATAACAACATCAAACAAAAAATTCAAAGCAAAAGTTTAAAAACCACATTACAGATCTGAAATTGAAACAAAAACTCCGAAAATATCATCACAAGACAAAGGAAAATTAGAGAGAGAGAGAGAAACACAGACGCGATACATACCTTGACTTTGAAATCGATTGACGCTGGTGATGTCGAACGGCGCTGAAGTCGGAGCAGTGAAGGAGAAGGAAAAGCAAGCGATGAGTGGAGGATCTAATTCGTCACGACTTTCCCAATGCAATTTCAGGTTGATCAAAGACAGTGGGAGAGAAAGTCGAAGAAGAGAGTGAGGGGAAAGAAAGTCGAAGAAAGCGAGTTGTGAGTGAAGTCGAAGAAACAAGAAAAAATAAAATAAAAGATTTAAAAAGTGAGATTCCTGAAAAGGATGCTTTTAATGTCTAATTCTATTTTTAAGTTAATGAATATGTCATAATAATAATTTACTAATTTTTTATTTAATAATTTTTTTTTAATAATTATTTTTTTATTATATTTTAATATAAAAATTATAATTATTTTATTTATTTATAATATTTAAATTATAATAAAATTATTTATTTAATATAAATATTTTATGAGTTAATATTTAAGTTAAAAATATTATTTTAAAAATTATAGTATATAATATTTATTTTAATAATTATTTAATTGAATATTTAAAATAATAATTTTAGTAAAAAAATTAATAGTTGATTGAGTAAATATTTAAAATATAATTTAACTTCAAAAATTAAAAATTAGGTATTGAAAATATAATTTCATTAATAGAAAATTATAATAATGTATAAATATTAATTACAAAATACTAAAAATATTACATTATAATTAGTTCTAAAAAGAACATAAAATGGCTATTCAATACCCCATTTTACTTTTATTGTATCGCAAAACTTACGGTGCTACTCAAGTTGTTCCGCAATCATGTTAGATTTGTAAATATTTCAGAATACATTTTTCTCCTTAGCATCACTCATTTCTTGTACAACAATTTTTTTCTTTTGAGTTTCTAGAGAAACATACCACATTTCATGCCAATTATCCTTAATCTTTTTTGCAGTTTCCTTTGCTTTCCTTTTTTTTTAACGTAGCTTTTGTTGCTTTTTATCTAATAGGATGCACTTCATCATTGTTGGTTTCTACAATTGATGAATTTGTGTATGCACCACTTTCTTTGTTTTTTGCTCTTTTCAATGATGTAGATAACGAAGTGTTTGCTTTCCACTTTGGGTCGTTTTTCAAAAGTACCCACACGTGCTTGTAATTGAAACGCTTTTTACGCTCTTGATAATATAAGTCTCGAGCATGTTCCTTCAATTGATCATCACTCCAACCACTATGATGCTCACCTAATAATTTGTTGTAGAATTGGTTGAAACCATTAATCGCAGGCAACATTCAATACCAATGGTTCTTGCAATGACTTGCTTTTCTCTCCACACCCGATCGTCAATGTTCGTTGTAATACTCGGCAATTCGTTTCCAAAATTGTTTCTCGCTTTGCCCATTGCCCACAATTGGATCACTTGAAATTGTAAGCCATGTTTTTGCGAGCCTTTTGTCATCCTCCATACTCCACGGTTGACTTTTATCTCCAACATCTTCGTTCGACTCTTATGTTAAATTAATATTCTCAATCCTTAGTTGTGTGGAAAAGGATGGGATTTGAGAGGATGAAATGGAACCCGTTCCGTTGATTTGAAATTATTGGTTCGAGAATCGACATCTAAATTATGAGAATTTATTTGCATATTTGGGAAAAAAATATGGATATGGATAATTTTGCATAAAAAGTGAGAAATAAGGATATGGTTGATTTTGAGAAGTTTGGTAAATGGAAAATTTGGTGTATTTTGAGAACTTCGGATAAATTAAAAATTTGGTAGAATGAATGGATAAGATTGATATTGAGAATTATAAAAATTAGGGTTTTGAGAGGATGATTGATTAAAATTTGGATCCATATTTTATCAAAGAATATAAGAAATTTAAAAAAATGAGCACAATGAACAAAAATTGAGTAAAGTGACACAAACAATAACAATGATCAAAATTGTGAGAAAATAATTATAAAAAAAGAGTGGAAATGTGAGTGAGAGGAGTATAAAATGATTCTATATTTATAGATAAAAATAAATAAAAAAATAGAGAAAAAAAACAACTGTTAAAAAAGATTTATTGTGTACAAACGGTTATTTGATCATTTGCACATATTAGATGTTGTGCACAACAGTTGGTTTGCAGCCAACCGTGTGCACAACAAAAATCTTTCTCTAATGAAAAAAGTTGCTGACAGGACACAAATAACACCTCACAAACCCATTCATCAAATGACATTAGGGATGTTCTAAAGATATAAGAAGGGATTTTGTTTAAAATTGGAAATAATTTAGTTAAAATGTCTTTTTCTAGATGGCGTTGAAAGTCTGTCTTTATGTATAAATATAATAAAAAAAGGGCAATGTGGTGTAATTTCCACCATCTTGACTGATACTGGAATGTTTTCTAAAGGGGCTGCTTACTCTTCCATCGGGTAATCTATGTTGTGTGAGCCAGCTGGGCCTGTCGTCGTAATCCACCATAGGCCGGTGGAATCTCAAATTTAACGTTAGCATGGATCATTCATTTATATGCGTCTTCCACCATGATCGATCCACTCGTGAAATTAAAGACGGCAACAATTTTGCTTAATGAATCCGAGAAAACATAAAGCAACCAGTGTGGGATGCATGTCCCATAACATTCATAAAGCCGATTAATGAAATTAAGTGGTTCTCAAATTAAATAAATAGTGAATTAAAGATGATTACGAGAGAGAGAGAGAGAGAGAGAGAGAGAGAGAGAGAGAGAGAAGGGGAGTGGGGGGAGAGGTGCAGAACCTGAAGGCTAAATAAGAAATAAACATAGAGCATAGTAGGGGAGTCCAGAGCAGAGAGGGAAAGGAGGAAAGGTCATGTCAAAACAACACAACATGCTCCAAATCTCTGAAATTGACTCTGACTTGGCAAAGGGGTCATAATATAATAAAAACAAAAAAAAGAACTCTTATGATTAATTACCATGCCATACTCTCTCCCAGCTACCACTTATTGCCTGGCTCGCTCGCTCGCAGCCTCTACTTTGCTTTCTCCACGTCTCCTTAGCCTCTGCTTCTGGGGGGACTTTCCCCATCTCCCTCGGTGAGTCATACACGCTCTCTCTCTCTCTCTCATTTTGATTTCTTTTCTTTCCTACTCCTTAGCCGCGCCTGCTCTTCATAGTCTTTATATGCATCCATCTTCAACCCCCACCCACTTCTCTCTCTCCATCGGCATGTTCTTTGGCTTTTGTTGGTGCCCAAACTAAGATATTTGCATGAAGCTGTCACATCGCCTTTCTACCCTCCAACACTAACGATTAATTCGTTCAATTTTCAACAACTATTTCAATTTTAACAACTATTTGCAGCAGATAATTAGTCAAAAGAACCCCTCCAAATATAAGCTCTAAGGTTTCGCTGATCCCACTCCTGCAGGTGACTTAGCTTGCACCTATTTCTTCACTCATTTCTATTTAAGTATATTTTTTAATTTTACTTCTCGGCTTACTGTTTACTTTATCAAAAAGAATACATGTACTGAATTTCTTCTTCCAAGATCTCCAAAGTCAAAGCTTTATATCTCTCTTCCCTTCCATTATGTATATTTTAAATAGTATGGGGTAGGGGTTAGTTAACTCCTCATATGACAAGTTCCATGAAAAATATAAAATTAGTAAAGCAAGATCTTTGAAAAGAGTGAAGCAAAAACTTTACAAGGACACGAGATCCAATCCCCAGGCGTAGCACTGAAATCAACTCCTTTTCCTTTTTTCCCTCCTAAATCTCCAGCTGGTTAGCAAGCTAAGAGATATACTCCCTGGCTCTCCTCTTTCTCACTGTCTTGTAAGTACTGCTGCTGTATATTCATACATTTTTAGGGTTTCAGCTGGGTCGGGAAGAAAAGTTTTTGTTTGATGTATATGTGAGCAGAGAGGTGGGAAGATGAGATTATATCATTTTCATGTATAATTATGTAAACAAAAACCTTAATTTTAAGGTGATAATATATTACCTTTTGAGCTAGATCTCTGACTCTCGGCAGCATAAATATATATTATTTCATCCTCAATCACTATAACTATATATAAATGTTCGAAAGGTGAGGATCACTCCATTACCTTGATATTTATTATATATATATGAAGCCTCAAATTTACTTATCAACTTTATTTATTTTGCATATTAGGTTTCGAGATCTCATCTCCTCTAAAAACCCTAATTTATATCCAATTAAGCCATTGCAGGTGCACCGCCACACTCTCATCTTATATTTTGCTTTTCGCTATATATGCGTTTCAGCCTTGGATCCAGCTGAACTAGTTAGACACATTGTAAAGATCATCAATTTTATGTGACGAAAATACTCACATCAAAGTTGAGTTTGTTGAATGCTCCATAAGACCGTGCGTAGTGATGATGGTATTCATTTAACGTGTGGGTGTTTTGAAAAGCTAAAATATTAATTAGTTTTACTAGAAATGATGATTTGGGTGGTTTGCAGAGGCGAAGGTGGAAGATGGCATCGTCGTCAAATTCACCATGTGCAGCCTGCAAGTTTCTGAGGAGGAAATGTCAACCGGAGTGTGTATTCGCCCCCTACTTCCCACCCGACCAGCCACAGAAGTTCGCAAATGTCCACAAGGTGTTTGGAGCAAGCAACGTCACCAAATTGCTGAACGAGTTGCACCCATCCCAGCGTGAGGACGCCGTCAATTCCTTGGCTTATGAGGCGGACATGCGTCTGCGTGATCCCGTCTATGGCTGCGTAGGCGTCATCTCTCTTCTGCAGCACCAACTTCGGCAGCTGCAAATGGATTTAAGCTGCGCAAAATCCGAACTCTCAAAATATCAGAACCAGGGGATCACAGCAGGGCATGCGGGGCTTATTGCGGCTGCGGCAGCTGCGGCCTCCCATAATCCCCAGCAGAACGTCCTAATAGCCGGAGGAAGGGACTATCACCACCACCAGTTCTTTCCTAGGGATCAACCCACCATGAGGAGCTTTGAAATTGCTAACAACCACGATTCAAGCCTTCTTGCTATGAATGTCTCCGCCAGCATTGGTCAACTTACTCAGTTTCAGCAGCACAGTGCCCCTGCTGGAGATGATCGCCGAGCTATTGATCCCTCTTAATTTTATATTTATTTTCTTAATATCATCCATCCATATATATCCTCTGGTACGTACCTTTCTACCTCTCTATCCTTAATTTATTAATTGTTTAAAGTTGTTTATTAACACGCACGTCATATTGATTTCATATTTTTGTTATTTGTTTGAGATTATAATCAATATATATAGGTGTGTGTGTATTTGTACGATGACATTGACGGTGATATATATATAATGTTGAAGCCAATACATTAATTAGGTCTTAAAAGTTGGTTTCTTTCTCTAACTAAAAAGAAAAGGTTTTTAAATTTGAACTGATGCCTTTTTTCTTTAATTTGTTCGCGTCTTGAGAAATAAACTATTCGAGTTAAGTGGATTAAACTGGAGTTGGCCCTAACACTAATACAGTGATAAGAAAAATAAAACGAAAAGAAGACATGATGGGCACTGTTGACTGAAGTGTTATACGCCAAAAAAAATAAATGTTTGTGGAAATATTGTCCTTGAAAGAACAGTGGTGTTTTCTGTTACCCGCTTGTCCTGTCTCCACACTAAACTAAGGTAGCCCTGCGATGCACACGGTTGTTTGATACTGTAAACTCAACTCTTGCCATCGGAAAATCGCCACCACATATTCCTATTCTTTCACTACATGTCTTAGTCAATATGTTCTACTTCATGACTAGATCTCTTTTGTAATGATGTACTTTTCTCTTTTGGCTTCGCATGCAGAGCTGGACTTTGAAGAATTTGCTGTTGACAGAGAAAAAGGAAAGAGAGAGGGATCATGAATATCTTGCCATGAAATAATACCCTTTTAATTCATAGACAATTTTGCTATCCCTTATTCATATATTACATTATATATATCTCAGTAATTTTCTCCTTCCTTTTCTTCTTTTCATTGATTATAATTTACTTTGTGGTGCATATATAATATGCTTGTGAATCCCTTGACCTTTATTGGTTTTCAGATTTCTTAATGATCATGCCATTGACCCCACGATTATATTGCATTCGCAACGTTAACTACAAGGTTGCGGTGGCTCTTTGAGGGAAAAAAGAATTATTACCGTTAATCATTTTTTACTTAAATATTTAATATGTAGTTATAAACGATAATTCATTTTTTTTCTCACGTTGACGGGTACGTCCAACAAAATTTAATTATATATATCCCAAGTGGAGTGTCTATGTTTGAATGCAGTAGTTTGATCCCATGCCTAAAGAAGCTTGAAAATTACTGAATCTCAACGTACAGATAGAACATGTGGTTAGACGAATATTCATTTTGTTTTTCGCTTTAATATAACATCTATATGCACATGCAATGCACTCATTCACACACACACACATATATATTAGTTGACACTTCATGGAAAAAAAGAAATTAATGTTATGATGTTCACAATTATCCTTTTAGAATGTTCAATTAGATAAGAAATAGAATTAGGCAATTTGTCTTGTTCACATGACGTTTAAAGTGTGTATCTTATATTCAGACTAATTTAAGTAATTAAATGTGTTTTCGGTCATTTTGAACAACAAAAGACTGTCTATTTCATTTATTGAAACTGGAACAAGAAAGAAGATGAGAGGGCGAAGTCTTTTGAGAAGGTCCGTTTTCATGTTAAATATCTTATCTTTTTTCAAATTGAAAATGAAACCAAACAAAGTAATATAAAAAATTGATGAATTTGAGTGCATATATCAAACATACATCAAACTCATAAGTGCTATTTGAATTGAGCTTATTTATGAGTTAATAGCATTTTCAATGACGCTTCTATTTTAAAGCATAATTTTAGTATGAACAGAGAAAATGTGTTTAAAAAAAAGTATAAACAGAGAAAATATTTAATTATAAAGAGCAAAAAAAATATTCTCTAATGTAACTCTTTAAAATTTAATGATTATGTTGTTAGTTCCTATAGTAAGATCAATTTTTAAATATTTTGATCCCTTTATTTTTTTTATATTTTTCTTTTTGTTTATTATGTTTTCAACCCATAGAACTAGACTATCATTAATGACAAATAATGACAAATAATATAAAAAGTGCATATGACTTGTTACAAATAGTTATTGAAGTAGCTTTTTATTTTATTTTTTTAAATTATAAAGAACGAGTTGGAGTTGTGTTTTTGTAAAATAGAAGCTCTTTATAATAAAGAGCATCACAGATTTAAAGAGAGCATTAGGGATGCTTTAATATATATATTGTCTATTTAACATATATGGTATGGAAGTTTTTGTAAGTTATAAATAATAATTAAAATTAAAGATTATGTAAGTTTTTTGGTTTTATACATGTACGTGAAATCTCATTTTTAACCTCCTTTTAGTCAAACAAATTAAATAAAAAAAAAGAGAATAAGAATAAAATTGTAATTATCACCTACCAATTCATTTAAATCGTTATAGTTTGAAAAAATTAGTTGTTTGTTTGAGGTATTTTGAGTAAGTATGAAGTAATCTACGTCTTAAAAAACACGAATTGTATTTTTTTACTATATAATTTATTTTTATAATCTATTATTATCAAATTTACCTCAAACAAACACCGTCTCATTGATTTAGGGTGGAGGCACTTGCTCCATTCTCTCATCCAAAACTTTAATGAACTATTATTACAAAAAAAATTAGTGTATTGAAATCTTTTTATGTTGCCTCCAAATAAATTATTAATAAAATACAAATTTAAGAATTAGCTAGAGAGTTTTTTAATACTTAGGTAGAAAGGAAAATTTAATTAACATTTATTTTAAAATATAAGAGTGAAATTAGTTTAAATTTTATTAATTAATTTTAAGTTTTTGACAAAAAAAAGTCATTTATATTGTCACTTTTTATTTGTTTAATTATTATACCACTGATATGAGGTTTAATGAACGATTTTCTAGACTTAAAGGAATAAAAAATTCTGCTAAAAAAAGGCGGTTGAAATGAAGGAGAATAACATCATTCAATTTATTTGTTATTGAATTTTTTAATTTGCGACAAATATTTCTGTAGGGAGGTTTTTTTAACTTTGAAGTTAGTGAAGATTCAGCTTTGTAATTGCTTAAAAGATTCTTTGTTAAATGATTGTTTAATTATACTATGTTGAGATAAATAATCAATATATGTCTAGCCGAAATTATCGTTCAATGGTTTTAAAAAAATCATGGATACATGAAAAAATATACTATAAAATATAATTTAATCATTAAATTTATAGTTTGTAATTGGCTCCCGTTAAAAAAAGATTTCTAGATCCGCACCAAACAAGTATATTTGATATTTAATATTTTATATGCATTTTTTTTGTCTGGAAAAATACTATATGCTCATAATTATCGAATTGGATTCAAGTAAATAAAAAAGAACATTGGAATTGTGATTTGAGGGAAGGGAGATATTGTATTGAATGAATGGAATCATTATTGAGTGAGGAAGGTGCATAGAGGGCAAAAGGTATATTAGGAACAAAACTGAAGACAACTGAACAAGACAAAATGACAGGGGGGAGAGGGTGGGTGGGAAATTAAGATCTCCACCACCACAACCATGAAAGGCCGTTGCAGCGGAGATGTGAACAGGGAAAAGCTATCATTAATACAAAACAAAACAACAACTCATTTAACCTCTTAATCAGTCAAAAACATTAACATTGTTCGCATGACAATGATGACGTACGTACTTTTGAATGATGCTTGCGTTTAAATTCTTATCGTCTCTCTCTTGTTTTCTCTGTTGCGTTCACCTCAGGCACCGCTGACGCATGCATATATTGCCATGTGGGTGGGTCGATTCGATTATTGTGTGATTTACATCCATGTCTATTTGTGCCCTTTACTCACTGTGTCTCGGCATTCATATTTGGATTTCGGTTAGAGCTGAGCTGCTTTATCCTTTATTAATTACTAAAGTGCTTCCTTCATCTTACATATACTCGTTCAGCTAAAATTATGTTGCTTGGTCAAATGATCCACTGATCATCGTCAAGTGATCAGAGCGTTTGAGCGTTAATTTAATTATTTTGAGCGTCATTAAAAAAGTGAACAAAAGAGAGGTTGAAGATGATTGGTATGGAAAAGAGATGGAGGAGACGAAAGGGGCAATGAAAAGGATGGGTTATGGCGATGGACAGATGGACGCCTCGTGATACCAAAATTAGTAGTTTCTTTTTTTCCAATGCAAAATTAGTGACTAGTAAGAGCAGTAAAAGAAGAGGGTGTTAGAGGTTTCGCATTTATTTCGGGTTGTCCCTCTGACCCCACCCCTTCCCAAACCCCCATACATCCCCCAAAATACAAATTTAATGCTACAATTACCATTGCATTAAAGATATGCGATTTGGCCTCTTCAATGGCATGGCCTTTATTCATTGTTAAAAAAAAAATGGCATGGCATTTATTCCCTGTTCAAAAAAAAAATGGCATGGCATTTATTGGACAGTGCCAACACCATGACTCCCTTAATAGTATTTCCCACTCTTGTGCATATGAATGCGCGCACACACTCGCCTATCAATGACTATGACTTGACTAATCCTTCTTTTCCCTCTTTTATTCATCAGATGAAGAACCCTTGAATATTCCGTTTACAAAGCTGGTCATTTCACGCATCCCTGGCCTATTTAAAACAAACTGCAAAGAGCCAACAAAAGAACATTTCATCTTCTTCTCTTCCTTCCTTAATCACATGCTTTCTGTCCCCCCCTCCTCTCTCTCTCTCTCCCCCCCTCTCCCTTTGGTATCAATTCAATCCCAACCCACACTAGTCGGCCCGCATCTACCATCCTCACTTCACTTTTCCTTTTTCCCCCTTTGCTCACTTCAACTCACTATTACTGTGTAGTATTTAACAAATTACATTTTTATTTCAATAAACTCCCAATGACTTTTTTTTAACACTGAAGTGAATATTTTTTTATTTCAACAAACTCAAAATGGACGAAAATCACCCAAAATACCAGCAACCCAATGGCTGTAAATGACGTATAAGCTAAAAAGAACCAATCAGCAAGCCATGTGGACTAGTTATCTTCACTTAAAACTAATACTATAAACATCTTCATTCAAAAGAGCCAACAGGGATAAAAAGGAATACACAAACACAAAATTAAAAATGGATCACATATACACTCTTCCAGTTGCACCAATTTGGAGCAGCCAATGCTACAGAAAAAAAGATAGAAAAGCATACAATTACTGTTGCCTTACCTATTTGTATATCGATTTAATGCAATAATGTATGTATATTTGTCTGATCAAAGTACCTGCAGTTAAGGAGCTGAGTGAGAGGCTGAGAGCATTTTGTGATACCACGATGAGGGGATAATTCGTCAACCTCGCGCCTCATACACCGTTGTGCTTATACCATGTCCACATGCACCCTTTGCTCAAAGAGACTACCCACACTGTTGTGCTTATACCATGTCCACATGCAACCTTTGCTCAAAAGAGACTACCCACCGTGTGCTTAACTGTGAAACAATTATCGTATGCTGCAAACTGTCATACACTAAGGCTTCTGTTTGTAAACCCTTCCCCCTCTTTCCAGCCATACAAGGGTAAGGCAATGGCCTTTTGGAACACAAATATACAGTATAAAGGCTTCCACAATTTTACCAGATCAATTCTATGAACACAGGAGCACGGACCTAAAGCCTCGTGTTCAATCTTCTCAGATTTCCTTCTCTCCAGTCTCCACCAACCTAAGCATTTCCACAACATTTTAAACCTCAAGCTCAACTCTAAATATACCATTTTCTATCAATACATCTCGGCATAAATTCTGCCCTGAGGACTCAAATTATATTCATAATATCTGAGTCCTTTTTTGTTATAAACAGTTTGCAAATGCTAGGAAGAAGAAAACCTCATGGCAAGCTAAGAATCTGATTTGTTAGCTGTGAAAGATGAAAGGAGCCCAGCAGCTTGGACAGGTAAAATATCACCAAATGTTGACATGGCAGCTGCTGATCTGTCTTTGAATATGCCCACTTGTCCTTCTGTTAATATAGAACCTAACTTTAGTGTGCTCTCTCCAAATCTGCTGCCAACCTGGCCATTCAAAAGAAAATGATACGCAAATTTGGCTTCCACACAAATGAATGAACTATGCTTCTTTAGCTAATGGGATTGAGGGGAAATAACAAAACAGACAACAAATGATAATCAAAGCCTTTGCAATTCAAAAACCACACTCATGCTTTTTCCAATATGTGAGGTTTTTTTATTTGTTTAACTTTGATCTTGTAGGGGCAAATCCTACTATGGGATGGGCTATAGTGCTTTTATCCTATCTCCTTATGTACTTTTAATGGTTGAAATATTCTTATACACTTTAGATTTAATACAATGATTCAAATTCAGTTGTCTGGGTCAATTTTTTTAATGTGTTGGCAAAATCTTAGCCGTTAGATTAACTCTAAAATATCTAACAATATCTCTACCATTAAAAGTACCTAAAGGATATAGCTACGAAAAGATATTAGCCAAATCCCTCCTACTACACCCATATCAATAGGACCTAAACATATTTTCATTGACAGTGTTTGTGAGGCAAGTTTCCAACAAATGATCTGCTCTAATTAGCGATTGGGATGAGAGTTATGTCAAAACCATCGCAATTCAGAACAACACTTCTGCTTGTTCTAATACTCCCTCTATCACATTTTTACAGGCACCTTTGCGTTTGCACGAGAATTAAGAAATGTTAGCTTTGTTAATTGAATACATTTACTTTTGTAACTTTTCCCAAATATAGAACCTTATTAGTAAGGGGGTCTTTCATAACACAATTAAGCATTTAATTTAAAAGATTAAGCACTTAATTACTTTAAGTGTGTTTGATAACAACAACAATAACAACTTAATTGAACCAATTAAGTCAAAAAAGCATTGTTTGTTCAAACAACCCTTAAGATTTGGTAGGATATTAATTATAACTATTTGACTATACATTTATTATAACTTTGTAACTTAATTAATCTAAAGAGAAAAAAATAGTGCCTATAATTTGGGACACATAAAATAGAAACTGCACCTAGACGGTTGTCAGTTAAATTCCAACTATCATCTTGTAAGGACTCCTAATACACCACAACTATAGGATCTAAAGGCAATTACTTAAAAAGAAACCCATACCTGCATGAAAGACTTCAAAATTGGTGCTGCGATGCCAAAACCTGAGGTGTCATCAAAGTCGAATTTTTGAGAAAGCTCTCCATTTGTATAAGCTTTCCAGGAGCTTCTTGAAGATATTGAAGACATGTCATCTGAAGCAATTGAAATGGGTGCACTAAATGTCCCTTTCGAAAATAATGCTGGGGCACTGGATAATAGGATGACATTAGAAGGTAGATAACTGAAAAAATAGAATTAGGTGCCCATGCTACCCTATATTAATACAAAACATATATATCAAATCCAAAGGAGTGCCGTACTAAAGCTAGTCATACAAATCTGTTGTAGATTGATTAATAAACAGTTTCATAAAAGAAACAAATAGCTAACCTGATAGGAAGATATTTGAACCGAGGAACAGTGGAGCATCTCATAATATTTGACTCTGGATTATGAGGTAGTTTGTGCAATGTATCCGTATACAAACGATTTAGTTGAACAAAAAATCCAAAGAGGACAGCATGCTGTATGTATGACTGTTTCTCGATCTCCCACAGGTATGGCTTATACCTTAAATATTTTTGTTGTTAATCAGCATATAACAAACAGGTTAAACAATAAAAAGCACATCAAGTTTGAAAGAACAGTAAGTTGAGGAAACAACATTAAAACCAGACAATCTGCTGATATTAGTAGATATTTTAGAGTACCACAAAATATTGACGTTGCATCAACAAGACACTATATTTTTATAATATATTTTAATATATTACCATCCAACAATATGAAATTCTACTTGTCAAAAAAACAATATGGAGTTCTCATTTAGAAGATAACACATTTAAAATCCTTCAAGAAATGATGTATTCTATATGACACCTCCATAATTCAGCGCATATAAATTTCTCTAGTCATCATAACAGTAAACTTATTATCATCAAACAGTTTTACATTATTCTCTCTCCACACAACCCAAACAAGCACAAAATGTATAGTTCTTCCTATTCATAAATTCCTGCCAAGATAAAACCTTTACCTTTCAGTCTCAACATAACCATAACCGGTAAGGGACATTTAAAATATTATCATCTTGATGCATCTTTTCAGCAATTCTCCATGGCAAAATAATTTTCCATTTAAACTGGACACCGTGGATGCTACTATGTAACCACACTTTTACAAGGATGAAGGAAAGACAAGACCATAAAACAATAGTATTGGACACTCTATGTCTTGCAGAATAACTATTTCATTTAAATTGGGGAAAAACTTGTGTAAGGCATGAGTGCTCCCACATAACCACTCTTTTACATGAATGAAGTGTTGACAGACCACAAAACAACACAATTTGCCCTCTCTATGTTTTGCAGAAAAATAGGGAAAAACTTACGTCAGCCAGTCTATTGGATCCAGTCTTTGTGAAAAATGATTGAGTAAGTTGTCAATACGCTTGAGGTGGACAGACTTTGATTGGCTCTGATCCTGCGTCTGTCGGAAAGGAATTTTCTTCTTCGAATTTGTAGACAATTCATCATTTATGTTGGAATCACCCCCAGATAGAACATCTGCTGCAAACTTAAGATCCAATAAAATTTGAAGAGCACCTTTGTCTGAAAACTGAGATTGATGTGGCTCTCTAGAGGAAAGAAAATCCTCATATATCTCAATAAGCTGACCAGAAACCAACAATCAGTAGTTGCAACATAATATCAATTCATACAGAAAAGAAAAAACTGATTTTCTCTAAACATGCAGATCCAGCATTGAGATGATAAACAGAGGCAAACTCACAAAGGAATAGCCAAAATTACAGAAACACTACCAAGGAGAAACAAACTATAAACCAGCTTCAAGAGATAGTTTGATTCTCCAAGAATTAACAAAATAAAATGTGCAGGATATCAACAGATTTTGTCACTTAAGAAGGAATAATTTCAATCCACCTCCTCTGAAAAGAAAAAAAAAAAGAGAGAAAAGATTGAATTCAAATGTTAAAAGATAGCAACCACAAGAATCATCTTCTAGAATAACCAGCCTCTGTTAATCTGTAAAGCAACCATTAGTTGCACAACCACAGGGAAGATTAATCCCAACTAGGCAAAGCAAAACTGAAACAAAAATGAAGGGCACGAAAGTACAGTCCAAAGATGTCTCAGATAAGGAAAAAAGGGATTGAACTTCAAGCAATCCATTGTTCTCCAAAAAGATTGTTGACAGCTAAGATGCAACTTAGTAGCACCAGCCAAAGGAAAATAAAGAAGAGTTTCTAAAGATTTACATTCACATGTAAGTATTAGGAAACCTTACAACTTCTGTCCAGAAGATGGTAGAATTTATTTCAAAATTGTAAACAAGGACGTAATGTCTTTTAACCAGAAAAAAAGACCCAAAAAAGTTCAAGATAAATTAAATGCGTAGACAATGTGCATACCTTTTCCAATAGTCGCAACGCAAAGTTTTGCAAAATTGATTTGTCAAGTACATGTCCTCCGATTCTATGAATTTCTTCACATGCCCGAAACAGGAATGAGATAATATATAGAGAAGGCATGGAAGGAAGAGATATTTTCATTTCAGATTGACTCTCATTGGAATGATCCTGCTTAACTACCACCTCGACCCAGCCCTGGCCAATTATCAGAAGATTATACAACTTAATGTACTTAGACATCATAGAAGCATATAATGGACAACACAGCATAGCAAACCACAATCTCAAAATTATATCAGAAATGAGTCAAATAGAACAAGGTCCTTGGCATTTCAATAAGCAAGAGTAGTTGATTTATTAAACCCTTATATTTATGGATTTACCAGATCATATCTATAATGAATTTAGTTCAGAATTTTCAGGTCCATTGACCATTGTTTTGCACAGAGGGTTTCCTAAAGCAAAGCGAATTTCTTGTCTTACCTGGTACGAGAAAGAAAAAATGTGACTACTAAAAGTACGTACTTGACAAATTCACCATCCTAGGAAAACCGAAAAAAGTCCCTAGCTTAGCTTACAAACTTTTTTTTCAACCTAAGTCCACGTCATGGGTAACCGAAAAATTCCAGACAAGTGAACATCAGCCCAGCTGAATGAGAAAGAAAAATCCTATCAAGCTTAAAACCACATATAATGCTATGTTCCTATACAGAAATTATGACTATATTTAGTTTCTAAACAATTTTCTGAAAATTGAAACATTTAGAAAATGTTTGCTAATCAAAAAATTTTTTAACAAATTTTTCATTTTTCCACTATTTTATAGTTTTCTAAAAAATCTCAACTAAACAGCCCCTATGTTTTCCCCAGATATCTTTTATTTCACAAGCAAGTTCCAAAATCCCCCCACCTCCCTCCACACTAAGGATATCACGAAATTTTCCCCACCGAAGTGAGGTACCCATACACCTCCTCAACTATCTAGAAAACAACTGAAAAGATCAAAGGATGTTACAGGACATGCTGACAGTAAACAGCAGGCAATAAAAAAGACAAGAAAAGCTTACCCTTGTTTTCTGAAATCAAACAACACTTACCCTCAGTGAAGTTGTTTCCAGTAATCCGTCATCTTTTACAATATTCCGAGCAAGGATAGCCGAAAGCTCATTAGATAACCAGGAAATCCACAAGCTGTGAGCACTGATGCAAACATCCCTCATGATTTGACCTAGCTCCTCAAGCTTAGGACTTGCAGTATCAGTTACTCCAAGCAAAGCAACAGTTGCTGATGAAGCCTGCCCTCTAGAAGCAGTAGGCAGCTTGCCACGACTATCTGAGAAAGGAGAATCAATGGAAACTCTAGATTGCCTGAACACGGTTGGAAGCTTGTCAAAACCTGTAGCCATACCATCCTTTGCCCAAAACCTGGGAGAACCGAGTATCACTGGAATGTGTTTCGAATGCTTTTGAAATGCAAATAAAAGTCTCCCAATGAAAAGAGATCTCTCAACAACTATTGCCGGAGGTGGAGACCTATCTCCCTTGTTAGTGTCTTCCATGGCAGCATATAATTTACCAAGCTCGTTCTTCAGTTCCGTCAATATGGCCGAAATGCTGTCATAACACTTTTCTTGTACAAAAGGCACCAAATCTTTTAACCTGAGTGCTGCCTTTGGAGATTCTAAGAAAATTAGAAGGTCCTCAAGGACACTTTGACAACGGCTATCAACTGCATCTCTGATTCGACTGACTTCAGAGCCAAAGTACGAAGTAAGAGAATTGGAAAACTCATTTTCTTCGTGTAATGCCTTGTTGCCTGAAATTAGAACAGAAGTTTTGGCATTGGGTTCTATAAACCAAACCCCACCACCAGAGGAAGGTCTGTTTAGGTACGCCTGGAAGTCAACATGTTCACCTGGAGTGTTCCCAATTGCACAAATGCTATCTTTGACACTGATATCTGTAGCCAAATCCTTAAAAACTGAGTCGATAATAGTTTTCATCCTCTGAACAAAAGCATCTTCAAACATCTCATCCCAGAGATCTGAGTCATCTTTCAAAACCAGCTCTCTAATTCGACTCCAAGGCAACTCAATCTCAGACCCAAAAACACTTTTAAGCCAATCCAAACTACCCTCCATCACTTGCTTACTATCCATGGTCTCTCTTATCAGCTTTTCCGCCATTGCGAGCTCCTTACCAATAGAATCAATCAAGTATTTGCCATTGATCTTACTGACAATCTTGCCAGCACAATCTCTCAACCAACTCAAACAACTATTTGCAATAAACTGTTTATCAAGAGAAACCATCGTAGAGTCGAGCTTTTCCCGAAACAACTTCCACAGCCTGACCTCTTCATCAGGGTTAGGAATTCCTCCAAAGAGCTGAGAGGCAGGAGGAGATGCCAAAATAACTTTGTAAAAAAGTGGCATGTCGTTCAAAACTTGGAGAAACAACTCCCCGACTTGCCCTACACTGACCTGAATAATCTTGAGAACTTCACAAAACACAGA
>CAODLS010555548.1:0-10142 GCA_948243855.1 Flueggea neowawraea | reverse complement strand
CCTTACATCCTAAGCTTAACACTTACATCCTAAGCTTAACCTTTAAGACAGTGATGGACAGAAAAGCACCGAGATCAGCTTACATTCTTGGTTCGAATGAGGATGTTGAAAATGCCAGATCTTGTCTTGCTGAATTTTTGGGGGAGTATGTGGACTCTGTTTTACTTTATTCTTGTATTCATCTGAGGTTTTCTTTTCTTTTCTTTTCTTTTTTTTTCGAGCAAGTGATTTCAATATCTAGAATGCTATAAATTAATTCTTCTTCATTATTTTCTTCATTTGAATTTTTTTCATATGCTTCTGGAACCAATATCTAGAATTTTACGAATTGCCTCCAAACATCATATACCTTGCTGATTTTGTGAGTTGCCTTACTCGAGATTTGAACATATAATTAGAGTGAAATGAGTTTAGTCTTTACTTCCCAGTTTTAGCCAGGCTAGGACCTCCTCTTTGTGTATTGAGTGAATAAATGTCCATCCTGAGTGAATATGTTCTTTCTTTTGATATCTTTTTTTTCTTGTTAAATCGATGTTTGATTAGGAGGAATTCACATATTTATGGTTAGTTCCTGGAAAGGGTTGGTGTAATCTTTTCATGGTGCTGTGTATTTTCCCTTGATTTGCTTGAGAAAGTTTGAAGAAAAGCATTTTGATTTTCACGAATGTGTGTGTAAGCACCGACATGTATACTCTATTTGTAACTACATATTTGTTATTTCTCTGCTCGTCACATGAGCTTTTTACTCTCTGAGGCAGCGACTTTACTTTTGTATTTATTAATGTTTTGTTATTTTCTTCTTTTTTTCCCTATATATTGACAGAACCAGCCAACTCCGTCGTGCGGAAAGAAAGACGAAAACTGACACAGGCCCTCCATCTTCACATGATATTATGTCTGGCGTTCGTCGGATGGCGTTGGCGTTTACATAGAATGGTAATGGCGATTGGTGGAGCGGGGAAGGAGCTTTTAACCAACATGCGGCGTAGGGTTGTCAATTTCTGACACGATAACACGACTTCGTGAGACGACACGACACAGTTTACATGAATTCAATTTTTTAAATGTTTATCTCTTGTATAATGATTTGTGATATATAAATGACATAACACGATTATACGAATTGACACTCCTAATGGGGTGTTTATAGTTTCTCCAAATTTTTTAACATTTTGCATGTAATATATCATAAAACTACGTGTAATATTTAAGATTTTAAGTTTTCCATTTATCGAGAACACGAATGTGTGATATTTAATCTCTTTGGAATAGCTAGAAGTGAAATCTGGAGCTTATCGAATATATGTTACTTGTGCGTTTTGTTGGCAGTTCATTTTAAGTGGTCAATATGTATGGTATTCTCTAGCTGTCACTTTTTCATCTTGCAATGTATCAAAATAATCAAAGATTAACTACCGATCCGCGATTCTCAATTATCATCCTGATAAACTTCTAGCCATAAACCAGGCAACTGCTCTTGAAGAAGAGCTGGAAGATTAGATTCTTGAAAGTGCAGAAGGCTTGGGAGGTGCTTGGCAATCCCAGGTCACGCACAGTTTATGATAATCAATTGTGGTCTATGAGACAAGATGTGGGTATTGCTGAGGACTTGAATCTGGAGGAGATGATGGTTGAAGATGGTAGCGAAGCTGTAGAGTTGTTCCATCAGTGCCGATGCGGTTATTATTTCGCCGTTGATTCATGGGAATTGGAGAAAATGGGATACGTGTTGTCGAGGAATGGGAGTGGTGAAGTGGGTTTCTCAAGCCCGGAAGATTTTCCAGGATCAGTTGTTGCTCTTTACAAATTCGTTTGTTGATGAAAGGTACTAATTTTGCAGTTGATTGATTTCTTGTAGTAAGCAATGAATGATCGTGGATCAATAAATTCAATTATTGTACTCTTTCATAATCACAACAGTCTAGAAGAAGAGAAGTTTATTCCCTGAAAAACAATGGAGAGTTAGAGCGGGTACCATTTGTATAATTTGCATTCCATACAAGACATCAATGATCATTTCTCTTCCAACCAATTAATCCTCCCATGCTATTGCACAAAGGATGTTTTCCGTTCGTGTATGCCTAAGCACCGGATTTCCAAACTTAAGAATCACCGCTGTAAAGACCACCTGTGTTACAACAATGCTTCTCACAAGTCACGGTGGAAGCATTCCCCTTTTCCTTGTCTTCTCAAAAAAATTTAAGGAACATAAAGACAAAAAAGAAGAAAGTAAAAAAATCATCAGATCAAGATGGAGTGTGTTCCTAGTCAAAGGTGTCATGACTTCAGAGACAGCTTCGTGGAGTCTGCAGCTCAAAGTGCATAAACATTGAATGCTCATTTCATAGAGATCAAATCATACACTAACTACACCTTCTGTATTGTTCTGAGCATCTGTCCTCGAAATTCAATCTTTGGCTTTTTTGCCTGCATTTGGATTTAAAAAGACAATTGTGAGTGATAAGGCATGACTAAAAATTCATTAAGTGTGTTTAATGGTGAATTATAACAAAAGACGTTATGGATCACCATTAAGGAGGAACGTTATGAAACGTTACAAGACATTAACTCCTAACCATGATCACCACTCTATAAATATACATGAGGGGCACTTCTCAATGTATGCTCTATTCTTTAGACATACTTACACTCTGCCAAAATCTTTACTGACTTGAGCGTCGGATACTCCTCCGGAGAGCATCCCGACCTCATCGTTTTTGTGTGTTTTCAGGTCTCAAGGTCATTCGTAATTCCTGAGTATTCAAGTATTCATTACTATTGTTGTTCATTTTTCGAGGCAACAACAATTGACATCGTCTGTGGGGAAAACCGAACGAAAAGTCTTGTTCGACGTTCGAGAAGAAGTTCGTCAACAACCACCTACTCATTTCATCATGGTGTAAACACCTTCAAACCAAGCTGAACATCCCGAAGAGGATGCAAGGGGAGCTGGAGCCTCAGTGTCGTCGTCTTGACCGCTCCACTAGTTGATTACGAGGTGCTGAGGAAGCAGAATAGAGAGAACCAAAATGTTTTGGGAGAGATGGCGACTTTTCTCTAGTAGTTTATTCCTCAGGCACAGCTTCCACCCACGTTGCATGCTTATGCCCAAAGTTCTCAGAGTGCAGGAGTACCAGAAAGACGTGATGCTCCACAATAAAGTCATTGCCAACCTGCACACGTCCTTGAGCACTTGAATCCTCCACCTCACCAAGAGCACTTCGATGTTCCTGTTCCTGAGGCTTGGGTCGAGGCTAGAAGGGAGAACTATCTGAAGGTGGTGGAAAGTATCAGCAAAAGAGAACCTTAGGTTCCTTCAAAAAAAATTGAAGTGGAGCCCTAGTCCTCAACGAGTGCTCAGGAGAAGGTGAACATGAGAAAGATGATCGAGGAGGTTCTCGAGCAAAGGAAGCTGGTTCCCGTGGAGGATGAGTAACAAAAAGCCAAAGCCTCATTCACTACGGAGGTACTCATGTTTTCTGTTGATGAAGTTTTCAACTCCACAAGGAGTGAGGAAATTTTGGGGAGATCAACGAAAATCCCATGTTTGTTATGTTTTCTCAATCAAGGGGAAGGATTCCTGCTATTGCATCTCAGCCATGAAGGTAGAAGCTGCAGAGGAAAGAGAGACGAAAGTGAAAAGAAAACCCAAACAGGTTGCATGAAATAAATATAAGTTGCACATAAAAAAAAATTAAGCAAGTTGCATAAGGAGTGGAAGTAGGCCCTTAAGCCGAACCACTATAAATTTTGGTGTGAATTTTTTCTTAATTCTAATTTTTTTCACGACATTTGCACCATGCCATTAGCATTTCTCATATGGTTTCATTTTAGTAGGATGCTCTTTATATATGCATTCGATAAGTGCACATGACACTCAATGAGAAGCTCAAATTAAAAATTGGAGTGGGTGATAACACCTAGTGCCTAGAACTTGATAAAGGCCTAGGAATCACTGCCATCAAATATGTGTGTTAGCTAAAGCAATGGTGAGTAAAAAGCCTTCTTTAACACAAGGTCTTATCCAGAAAGCAAGCAACATCAAAATTCGCCAAGACGTGTGACAAGTGAAACCCCAAGTGGTATTGTCATGAACGCATGCAACAGTGTACCCGCTAAGACGTGTGTCAAGTGAAACCCCAAGTGGTATTGTAATGAACGCATGCGACATTGTACTCACTAAGACGTGTGGCAAGTGAAACCCCAAGTGGTATTGTCATGAACGTACGCGACGGTTTATTCTCTAAGACGTGTGGCAAGTGAAACCCCAAGTGGTATTGTCATGAACGCACGCGACAATGTACTCGCTAAAACTTGTGGCAAGTGAAATCCCAAGTGGTATTGTTATTAATGCACGCAACAATTGATCTATTTCGTCCTCAGCAAGAAAATCAACTATTACTATTATTAAGACTCTACTAAAATTGCTTGCCCAAAAGTCATTTGGACATGTGATTGAGGATCAACTATGTATATAAATTGTGCAGGAAACAAAAGCACATGAACAAGCACATGAATAAGAGCAGCAAATAAAACACTCGATTCAAGTAAGAGCTCGTACCTCATCAAAATCGCCTAGTGGAAAGTCTATGAACACTAGTGTGGTGAGGATGACGAACTTTATGAGATTGAGTGGGTGATTGACATCAGCATGGTGGAGACGGTGAACTTCACAAAGTGGATTTGCAATGACAAACTTCTCGAGGAATTCCATTCGAGAGTTGGTAAACTCCACAACGAGATGTTGAACCTCTCGAGAAGGTGAACTCCACTAAGAGATGACGAACTCCACTAAAAAATGTTGAACTTCCTGAAGAGATGACATTGAACCTCATAAAGAGGTGAACTCCACGGAGAGATGATGATGTTCACGAAGGGGAGTTGAAATGAAAGACTTTCTAAGGAACTTCACTCAACGAGTTGGTGACCTTCATGAGCAAATCTTGAACCTCACGAGGAGGTGAACTCCACAAGGAGATGGCGAACTCTACCAAAATTCGGGAGTTGAAATGAAAAACTTCTTGAGGAACTCCACTCGACGAGTTGGTAAACTCCATGAGGAAATGTTGAACCTCTCGAGGAGGTGAACTCCACAAGGAGATGGCGAACTCTACATAGTGGGGTCGAGATGCTGAACTCCACAGAGAGATACCGAACTCTACGAGATAGTGTCGAGATGTTGAGTCTTATGAGGCTATGAACTCCACAAGAAAATAGCGAACTCCACGAGATAGAGTCGAGATGTTGAACATCTCGAGGAGGTGAACTCCATAGGGAGATGTCGAACTCAATGAGATGTGGTTGAGATGTTGAGCTTCATGAAGAGATGAACTTCATGAGGAGATGGTGAACTCTGTAAGGTGGGGTCAAAACCTCACGGGGAGATGACCTCACAAGGAGATGAATTCCACGAAGAGATGGTGAACTCCACGAGGAGGAGCTGAACTCCAGTGAAGAGGAGGTGAACTCTGTAAAAGAGCAGATGAATCCCGCTAAGAATGAGATGAACTCTGCTGAGGAGAAATTGAACTTCGCTGAGGAATGAGGTGAACTTCGCTGAGGAAGAGTTGATTTCTTGCTCGGTAGCAGGGGTGAAGTCCTTCAAGATTCAGCTCCTGAATGCCCGCTCAGTAGCATGGGTGAAGTCTTCCAAGAGGCAGTTCCTGAACGCCCACTTGGTAGCAGGGATGAAGTACTCCAAGATGTAGTTCCTGAACGCTCATGCGGAAAGGGGAGTGAAGTCCTCTTTGAGCCAGCTCCTGAACGCCCATGTGGAAAGGGGGTGAAGTCCTCCAAATGTGCTTCTTAAACACTCACATGATGGTAGGGGTGATGAAGTTTTGAACACCCACTGGTGGTGGGGGTGATGAATAATATGCCTCCTGAACATCCACTGGTGGTAGGGGTGATGAATAATATGCGTCTTGAACATCCAATGGTGGTGGGGGTGATGAATAATATGCCTCATGAACACCCACGTAGTAGTAAGGGTAACAACAAAGGCAAATGGTTTAGCCTAGAACAACAACGACAAGTGGTCTGGTATAGAACAACAACGACAAGTGGTCTAAAACGTCTCGAACAATGCATCGACTTTCGAACACTTCGAACAAGTGTTGGCTTTAGAACATCTCAAACAACGCATCGAGTCTCGAACACTTTGAACAATTGTGTTGACTTTCGAGCATCTCGAACAACATGTAGACTATTAAACATCTCAAAGAGAAGTGATCTGCAAAAAGAAAGAGAATCAAACAACAAAGAAGAAGAAGAAGAAGAAGAAGAAGAAGAATAGCAACAGTAGGCCTGAAGAGTTGAATTGTGCCATATGCCTGAAAGGATGAAGCTGGGTCGTTGGTTTGGAGCAGCTATGGTGGGCCTCGAGCTGAAGAGCTGGATTGGACTGCAAGGCTACAGAAGTTGGGCTGGACCGTAGGCTAAAGGGCTTTGAACAGTCTGGGCTTGCATATGGTTATGGGTCAGATGAATATGGACTTGAACAGTAGCCATGAAAAATCCACAAAATAACATCACCACTCGGAATCAAACCAATGACTCCAAAAGGAAGACATAGACGACTCAACCATCACCCCTCGAGGGATAGCCGAGTGGTGAGGGTATGTTGTCCTCAGTGTGAGGTTGTTGGTTCGAATCCGTTCAGGCTCAGTCTCACAATGTTGAGTTGATCAGACCTTTACTGCTCGTCCTTGATGAGGTGTTACGGTAACTACACTAGTGCACGAGCCCAAGTCCGCTGCCGGTGTTAGCTATGGCTCTCAAGAACAGTCCGTAGCTGGGAGGTTTATTCACCTACATGATCACATTCAGCAGTGGTACGCTACTTACTGGTCGCCCCTAACTCCCTTTTTTCTTGATAAAAAAAAAAAGATGACTCAACTATCTGGACCAACATGTGTTTGTGATAAAAAAAACAACCAATATTATTTGCCTTTCTCAATTCACGGTTCCTTCTCCAAACACAGATTTTCTTCCTCGTTGCCAGAAACAAAAGCCTTACCATTCACCATCATCACAGCCTCCTGAAAATAGCAACCACAAAACAGAGAAAAGAGAGCAAAATTCAACATATCAAAAACAAAAAACGAGGAAAGACAATAACAAAAAGTAAAGAGAACAAAAGCAAGAAAAATCATGGAGAAGCCAGCAAACAAGAAGATGAACGGCGGTTTGAAGCACAATTGGAGAAGAAAGTGAGGCCGACGGCGAAGGCAGGGCATGTGTAAGATAATGACTCAATATATAGCAAGGGTTTCGAAAAAGAATGATTAAGAACGTGGAGTTTATTTTCGAAATTGAGAATTAGTATGACAGAAAAGAGAAAAATTTTGAAAATCTTTGCAAATAATGGACAGCTGGGCATAAATCTTGGAGGAGCAAATCAAGAGAGAGATTTAATTTGGTCGGAGGAAAAGGAAGGAAATTGGAATTAAAGTCAAAATTGAATCCAAACAATCAAGGTCCAAAATAGGAAACATGATTGCAAACGACCTCCAGATCTGGAATCAATCGTCACTGAGTCAACTCACTTGTGACTAGCCAAATATTATCTTAGGTGCTTGAAGAACTTAGTTAAGTACCCTCCAACTCCATACGTCGGAAAATAGTTGGAAAACACCCCTATTTTCCTTACTTCAATAGCAATATACTTGATCTTCAATCACAAAGACAAAATAAGAATATGCTACATTAATTATTCGTCTCCAAAAAATTTGAAGAAAATAGTGAAGAGCAACTGATAAGACATGACTAAAAATTCATTAAGTGTGTTTAATGGTGAATTATAACAAAAGACGTTTTGGATCACCATTAAGGAGGAATGTTATGAAACGTTACAAGACATTAAATCCTAACCAAGTTCACCACTCTATAAATATATATGAGGGGCACTTCTCAAGGTAGTCTTTATTCTTTATACATATTTATACTTTGCCAAAATCTTTATTGACTTGAGTGTCGAAGACTTCGTGGAGAGCATTCCGAGCTCATCGTTTTTTGTGTGTTTTCAGGTCTCGATGCGACATTCACAATTTTCAAATATTCATTATTATTATTGTTCATTTTCTGAGACAACAACAGTGAGAAATTGAACTAGTCTAGGCTCTATACCAAATTAAGAATTAGATTTGGTTTCTTCAGAGAAATGCGGGAGGTTCTTACATATTTTAGCCCGCATTCGTGATTTTTATGTTGATAGATATCTGATGAATAGCATCCAGTTTCAGATGGGTAATACACTCCTATGCTGCGTCTCTTTTCACCTGGCTTTGCATGTTTGGCCTGATCCAATGCACTTTCTTTATGATGAGTCGGGCCCCATCTGACCGCAACACCATCATCGTCAGTATGAATGGCATTCCGGTGGAAGTGGTCTCCCAGGTAAAATTTCTTCTTCTGCTAGCTAAACGCACATCAGGGCCTGGTAGTTCTCGTGATTCCCAAATATGTGAATAAAATAAAAACTGAATGAAACAAGCCGGGAGAATGGCTCCTGAGTCCAGCCCCAACATGAAGTAGACACAAAAATTGATAGCGTACCAGCTTCCTCTTCACCTTCAGGACAGAAACTGACCAGCCAGCAGCCGTGGATTTTTATCTGGTGTCAAGTTTCACCGGCAGAAAAAATATGGGTTTCAAGTGCTTGTTTGCCCAATCCGTGACGAAGTTGAGTAGCTACAAAAATAAACCAGTATGTGAAATCTGTAATTTTTTTGGGTTTAGTTATTAGAGCTAATGCTCATTTCTTTCCCCAGAAATCTTGAACTTGTAGAGGATACTACGCGAGTGGTATTTCTTGTCAAGTACAAAACTTTCTCATCTCTGTAAATATGTGCAAGTCGTGAAATGTCAACTTAATAAGAGCAATGCCAATTGTGCATTTTGTAATTTGGTATATAATAATTTTTTTTAGAAAACATATTTCTAATATACGAACTCTTCTTTACTAATTTTTTATATACATGCATTATACATGATATTTCGAGGTTGATACTCATTGGGTTGGAGTGTTTCGAGGTAGTTTAGGAAAATAGATATAGCAGTTAAAAAAAATCTTTATGCAATAAGTTAAATGGTTAACGTGAATTACAAGAATGAGAATGCCATCAAAATTAATAAACAGAACAAGTAAGTGTTTTTTTTTCTCTCTCCGTAATGTTTACTTTAGAACAACAAAATGAAATTGACTAATTCTTCCATCTGACCATATTGCGCGTCACTTCCCTGGACGGCTGGACCGGCGCCACCTCCTCCAAATTTAGAAACTTATATAAACATCCGTCCGTCCAACCAACTTGACTTGTCCCCCAAATCACCTTGATCTTGATCTTTTCAATTTTTAATTAATTATTTCCTTTAAATAATATTAAACGAATCCCGGTCCCACTGCCTTTTTCCCCAACGTGGGCCACCTAATCCAACGGTAATCGCGCCTCCCACGTTAGGAAGATTAGCCAGCTGATCGTGGAGACGGCGGCTCCGAAACAGGCTTTTGGGCGCCGAACGATGCTTTTTGCCACGTCAGAAAATTGGTGCTAAATAACACAGAGAATTAAAGCTCCTTCCCATTTGCACTATATTTTGCTAATGCGAAACCATCTCTCTCTCTCTCTCCGTTATTCGTTTTCTTTTTGACAACAATGGAATTTTTGCTGGACGATGGGATCCGCGTTTCTCGATCACAGCATCAACAACCACCACCACAACAGCAATCAATTGTAACTTCTCTTCTCTTCTCTTCTTTATTAAAAAATGTGTTATTTCATGTTTTCGATTTTTCGATCTGGATATCTATTTGTTCTTCTGTAAATTTCTCTGATCTCTCGGAATGTTTTTATTGTTTTATTGTCTCTGACGGTTCGGTTCTGACGGAAGCGGAAAATGTGGAATCTGTTTTTCAGGAATTTATGTGAGATTGAGGATATGAAGAAGAATTAGAAGCGGCGGTTCTGATTAGATTCTACTGAGTGCCTGGATATTGTTCATTTCTATTGTCTGTGACAAAATTAATAAGGAGTGAATAATGACGGCGACTGCGAGGGAACATCACACGGTGCCGCTTTCGGTTTTGTTGAAGAGAGAATTGGCGAATGAGAAGGTGGAGAAGCCGGAGATTTTGCACGGGC
>CAODLS010555520.1:0-21839 GCA_948243855.1 Flueggea neowawraea | reverse complement strand
CTAAGAAGACGAACTACAACATAAGAACACAATAACTCGTTTCTATGTCAATGATTAAAATCTCAATATGAAATCATAACCGCGTTGTGGACAACCTCAGTTAGATCTCTGCATGTGGTTCTGCACTTCTCAGAAACCCACACGGTTTCGTCAGTGGTCACAGCACCGAGTGATCTGCTAACCACACGTGCCATTGACATGGCATTGAGAGACTGTCCAATCACTGTTGCTCCAACTGTGTCCCTATTGGTCAATGCTTAGGTTCACCGATTGGATCGGATCAGATTGGATTGTTGATGATGACCACATCACATATTATTTAGAAGCATGAAGAGTGGCCAAGATTTTCAATTACAACCTGCAAGTACATGCAGGTCACTTGCTTGTGAGAGACATTTCAACATAATTAATATTTTAGAGAATTAAAATATATTATTTAATTTTTATTTATATATTATTTTTAAAAATTTATATATTAAAAAAATATTTAAAAAAAATTTTATTAATAAAAAATATAAATAGTATTAAAAAGTGAATATTAATTTTTTTAATTTTAAAAAAAATTAAATTTATTAAAATTATTAGTTATTCTATTAATAAAATATTAAAAAAATAAGTTAAATTGTAGTAAAAATAAAATTGAGTTTAAAATTTAAGATAAATTATAAAATAAAATATTATATTTTAAAAAAATAAAAAAATATGTTGGGAATGCCTTTAAAAGTGTTTATTATAAATAAATTGGTTTGATAAACTACTAGATAAATTACAAAAATTTTATAATAAATAAATACAATAATTTATGAGAAAATTACTAATTGAGTCTATTTTTTTATTATTTTTTTATTGTGTCTTATAGTGTGTTAAAATTTTTAAAATGTTAAAGATGGATTAAAATTTCTAAAAGGCTTAAATATATAAGAGCTCTGGCTTTCTTTCTGTGCTCTCTCTCTCTCTCTACTCCTTCGGACACTTCCTCCTCTCCTGTCATCTGTTTCGACTTCTCTCTTTCTTCCCCCACACCTCCACCCTGCGACCTCTTTCTCTAGTTCTTCCTCCTTTCCATCCACCGCCTCGTCCGCCTCTTGTCTTCTTTTCTTCCTTTTTTGCCTCATATTCCAGATCTGACTATCAATCGTCGGTCTCTCTCTCTTTGTCTTTGGCTTCTTCCCAGTCAAACCAGCTCTCTCTGGCACCTGGCTCTTCTCTTAACTCTTTCTGTTTTTGACTTATATTGGTTTTAATTAGGTTTTGTTGTGTTTCAGATCAACTTTTTAAGATTGGTTGGAAAATAGAGATGCTTGGAGATGAACTTCGCTTAAGCTGTTTCCTGGACTATTTATGAGACATGACGGAGTTAGTAGTTTTTATGTAGTTTTATTACATTCATTTAATCTATTCCTTTAACAATAAAGTTCTTGCTATTTGTCGGTCTTTCTCCAGCCCTTATTGTCAAAGTAGATTTTTGGTTTTAGATAGACAAAGAAATGTCTTCTTATGCATTAACATATTTGGAAGCTTTGGCATTTCTACTGCAGCTAGCTGTCACTTGTTTGCTTTGGGAAGAAAATTATTGGTTTCAGTCATCCGATGACTGGTTGTTAAATTGGTTTTGTAAACTTTTTCTCTTGTTCACATTTTGCATAAATGACAAAATAAATTTAAAAATATTTATGAGATATATTTATTTTGTATTTATTTTTTATAAATATTTGTTATTAATATATTTATTTATTTTTATTTTGTACTTATTTTTATTTTTATCTGTATTTAGTTTATTTTTATTTTGTATTTATTTTTTATATTTAGAATAATAATAAGAATTTATTTTTATTTTATATTTATTTTAGTATCTAAAATATTGAGAATATTTTATTTTAATTTTATATTTATTTTATTGCGTGATCAACAGTTAGTTAAAAATGGTCAAAAAAAATTAAAAGTATGCATTTTAAAATTATATTAAAAGGAAAGATATTTCTGTAGATATTTTATATACTCTTATAATGTAGAAATTTAAATTGTTTTTTGTAATTTTTCTATAATTGTATATATATATATATATATATGTATAATTATCGGGTTCAGTAATTGTATAACAATGTTAATAAATACCAAGACTAGTTTCGTTGAAGTACATGGGTTAAGGTTTAATTTTAGAGGAAATTACATAGAACGGCATTTTTGAAATTTTAAAATTGCAACTAAAATAATACTACCAAAAAGCTGAAACTATTTGCAAACAATAACCCCTTCTACCAACATCTTTCCACCATCTCCTCAATTTCTCGTCTCTCTGTCCTCTCCTCTGTCTCTCTCTATCTACACTTTCTTTCTTGTCTCTCCTCTATTAACTTCGAGTCCTCCTTTTCTTTATCTCGTGACAAGCGACGATCCTTTTTACTCTCTCCTCTATCACCTTTGCGGCCTCTCACTCTTCTTGTGTCGTTGTTTCCTTGAATTGCGCCCAAAATCTTGGACAAATCAACGCGATTCAAGATTTATTTTTTTTGAGATTTTGAAAAAAAATCGACGTCATTTTTCAAATTAGATTTGCAAAACATCAATTTGTTCAAGATCTTGAACAAAAATGTCGAGGGGAGAGAGATTGCGACAATGGAAATCAAAGAGACTAATGGTGGTAAGTGCAAAGAGGGGGTAACAACCGCGGCTAGGGTTTCAAAAGCCGAATTAAGCCACATTTGCCATATTACTGTAGATTTATGTGATTTGTCTTGATAATTTTGAAAAATTACAAGTGAGCCCCTAAATTTGCAATTAGCCTTTAAAATCGGTTTAAAATTTGATTTGCGAACAAATCATGCACTAATTTTTACACTATTTGTACACTTGTTTACACCATTTGTACACCTTCAGCAATTGTTTGTACGAATGAACTAAATCAGTATAAAATTTAATTTTATAAACCATTTGTACACTATTTTACACTTATTTTACACTAAATATAACTCTGAGTTAGTTTGGTTTAAAATAATATAAAATTTGAATAAAGTCAATTTAAATGAACTAAATTGCTATAAATTTTCATGTGTAAACTATTTGTGTACCGTTTGTATACTGGTTTATACCATTTGTGCACCAGTTGTATAACTCTAGGCATATGCTATGAAAAATATATTTTCTCACAATATTTCTTTAATTTGTAGTGATAACTTAATTTCTTGCTAGAAACTGCCAATTTTTTGCATGTGGGTTCAGAATTTGATATTTGTACAAATAGTTTTCCCCCTATTGGTATTTTTAAAAATAGTTAGATGCATATTTTATATAGAAAAATTTAGCATTTTAAATATGTACTGAAATGCACATACTAAAGTGCACATTTCCTTTAATTTTAACCCCAACGTTGTCATATAGATGGAGTTTTGTCCTTTTGAACTTGACCCAACATTATAAAAATGAGCCAGTTTTAATCCTTCAACTATGGACGTTTGGAGGAAGGTTATGCATAGACGTTAAAACATAGGGCTAAAAGTGATCCAATTTTATAATGATGATGTTAATATGAAAAGATTATAATTGAGATAAAATTTTCTTTAGAGTCAAATGAATGCTCAGGTAACATCTCTTAAAATATATTAAGCTAACAAATGAGATCTCTTATATATATTGATCTTGTAAGTAAATTGACTACATTCAACTCTAAAGCCTATACTAAAAGAAATTTCAATTTAATGTTGTTACTAATATTAAAACTCTTATTTAAACTGTTTACAGCAAAATTCTAGCTCAGGCCCCATGAGTCGAGTTGAATTCATAAGGTCTATATTAAGAAAGAAAAAAAAAATCCATCCAAGGCATATTATAGCTAATAGTGCAAGGGGTTGACTCCTTATTTAAGGAAGATTACAAATAGTGGTGCTAAGAGTATAGATCGTTATTTAAGGAATGTTACAAATAATTTTTATTTAAGGAAGCTTGCAGTCAATTTTCATTTAAGGAATAGTTTTTATATAAGGAAGGCTACAAATAATGATGCCAAGAGGATAGATTGTCAAGACAGTTAGCTCTAGAATTATTTGGCTCCGACAAAATCAGATCTCTACTAAAGGAAATAATCCTCATTGAAGGAAAGAAAGTCACCATTATGCAAGAAAGCTGGTTGTTGAGGGGTTGATTGCCTAATTCTAAGAGCCTTAAGTACTGGGGAGTTGACTATTGGAGGATTTAACAGCTAATGGGAACCGATCAAGCTTAATTCAAGGAGGCTATTTCTAGAAGGTTGCCAACATGAAGACCTGACTTTTACAGCAAAACAACATCACAAATAGACTACGAGGCTACAGGAAAGGATTATTTTTCTTTACATTACATTACACTCTATGGATTTATTTATTCTCTCTTAGCCTTTAGTTCTCTATTTCTCCTCCCTCCCTAGCTCTTTCTTGTTCTCCCTCAACTTTTTCTTTGAATCAGTTATAGTCAATTTTCATTTTTAATAATTTTTTCCTCATTATTGTGTTTTAACAATTTGTCTAAATGAGCACAGACTCATTAACGCAAGTTTAGTCCTTTTGCTTACTACAATCCTTTGATTAAAAGTTAGGAAACAACTCAATTCTCCTTTTAGTTTGCAAGAACTTAAAATTCCATAGCACGCCGCCCACTCAACTAAAAAGCAGTATTGTCTTCTAGAAAAATAAAATTAGGAAACATAAATATTAATAAATATTTCATTATTTCTCTTCCTTTCAAGCCATCGACTTGAAAAAAACAACTTTATCTTATCTTGAAACTATATATATATATATATTATCCTCTCGAGCAAGGCTCCACTTACTTCAAGAGTAAGTTTTTTGAACTTACTCTTTATCTTCATCATTCATTGTTTTTGAATTTAATCGTTTTTGAATTTAATGGTGGGGATTAAATTCAAAAAAAGAAGTTATATCAACCATTAAATTTAAAAGCAATAGATGTGTCACGACCCATTTTCAGATCATGACTGTCGTGTAAAGTGAACCATCTATGGGAGCCCGACCCATCTCACACAAGCCTCAGAGAATTAGAAACGCTCCCCATTTAATTATCAAAACATTTATATAAACGTTGTTGGTAAAACATGTGAATATATATAACAAAATATCAAATAAAATATAAGTGAAATCAAATACAAAGAATATAAAAAATATATCAGAGAAATCAAAAGGCAAAATAAGAAAACTCAGTAACCCAACAATATATTGATGCGGAGCTTTAAAACAAAAGAATAAGCCCGAAAAAAGGGCGTCACTGACCAATATACAACGCCTCACTGAGCAAGATGCAAAATGATTGCCGAGTCAAAAGTCAACCTATATACAAGTAGATATAGACAAAGAAAAACAAACGGGGGTCAAGGTCCAGTGAGGAAGACACTTCAGAGTGCCTCATACATACCTCACAAAGACTGGTTTGAAAACAATTTAAAATACCGCACGCAGGTATAACAAGTGTACATATATACACATTACATAAGTAGTAAGGTTTCCGAAAATATTTTGAAAACTTTCGCAAACAAAGTAAACAGCACACACGAAAACATTTGTAATACTAATTATAGTATCAAAACAGAGTCAGAGTATAGTAATGATAAGGGAACCAGAAAAAAAGATATAACAAGTGTAAACTTCGCCATCACCCAAGTACAAAGTATACATGGACTACGCCACAAATCAAATCATGCGTCAGGCCAGGACAACATGGCTATCAACACTCCCTGATAACTGGGACTTCATCAGAGCATTGGTATACAAAAGGCTACGTACCCCGTAGAATGGACGTCCCCATATAAAAAATAAATCATAATAATAATATATACCAAACCAAGGCATGCAAGCCAGAGTCAAAAACAGAGAAGATATATATAACATTTATCAATTTTCAAAAACAAAGATTGATTATTAATTCACATAACTAGTTTATTACTTAGGCGAATCCTCATATTAGTACAATTACAAAATATAAGCCAAGCATAATAAAAACAAATGCAGTTTTGAGACACAACTTATGTGTCTGAAGTTGTTATTCACTCACCTAATAGTCCAAACTATAGCAGTCAGGCACCGCTGGTAGGCGGCTGATCTTGTTGGCACGGACACGAAACTAAAACAGAGATATCGAAAACAAGATATATCAGAAACAAACAATGAATGTCATTGGTATTGTGGCTGTACCGAAATACGTGTACATGCAAATGCAGACTCAACGTTCAAACAACGTACGAAATCCCATTTCGATCGATAATACATCGACAATAATCCAAAGATCAAAATCCATGTAAAATTATGATTTGGTCCCCTAACTTTTGAAAAATTACATACTAGTTCCCAAGACCTCGTAAATTTACAAACTAGTCCTCAAAGTTCTTAAAAATTGCAAACAAGCCCCTCAACTCTTAGAATTTGAGTGAGTTGAATAGAGTCAAATGAGTCGAGTAGGGGGTATTTATAGAATTTATGTTCGAACGTGCTCTAACTCAAGTTACACATTCTCTTACTCGAGTTAGCTTTTTCCAGATCGTTCTGGGTTCTGGATTACTCGAGTTATCCAACAGTTTACTCGAGTAATATAGACCCCATATAACTCGAGTTACATAAATCACTAACTCGAGTTATCCGACCCCTGCATAACTTGAGTTACTTACTTTGATAACTTGAGTTATCACTCCTGAAACGTTGAAAACAAATTAACACCCAAAACTAGGGATCCAATTGAAGATCTACAGAAATCCTATCGGAAAGAGCGGGATGTTACAAGATGGTGAAGATGAAGAGTAAGTTCAAAATGGAGCCTTCCTCCTCTCTCTCTCTCTCTATGTATGTATGTATGTATGTATGTATGTATGTATATGTATATATATCTTCATTAAATTTCAAGTTTATATTCTTGGTAGATATTACACTATTTAATTTGTTCGCTATAATCCAAGTTATGGACACCTTTTGGAGACCTTTATTTTAACTGCATTAACTTGGCTTAACTATTGTTAGATGCATTTGCCTTGCTAATTTCTCATTTTTTTGATTTATGAAATTACTTAACGGCTTGTTTAGGAATTTTGAGAGGGCAGGGAAAGAAAGAGAACAAAAGAGGGAGAAGGTGTGGTAAGGAAAGGTATGGAAAGATAACATGAGTTTTTTTGTTTAGTAGTTTATTGGAAGGGAAGGGAGGAGAACATTTAAAATTGTGCTTGAAGTAAAAAGAGAAAAAACACGCTTACATAGCTTTAAATTCTATTAAAAAATTTAAACATGATTAAAATATATCATAATTGTTGTAGTTGATAAATAATCTAATTTGTAAAGCCTAAAAGTTAAAAAAAATGTTACAGAATTAATAACGAGATCTTGCAACAAGTTCATAAAACGATATAAACCATATTTAGTTGAAAAGATAGAGAAAAATCATACCATCTAATAATTTTTTTAATTATGCTTAAATTGATTATCTTTAAAATAGGTTTATAAGATAGGTTTGTAAGATAGAATTATAGTAATAAGGTTAGTTTTGGATATAGAATTATAGTAATACGGTTAGTTTTGGATTTAGAATTATAGTAATAAGGTTAGTTTTGGATGAACAAAAAGAAATATAGGCAAAATTGAAAAACGATGAACCAAAGATTATAAAAAGTCGTCTTCTCCACTCTATCCCCAATTTGGGAGGCACAAAAATGCAGGGAGAAGGAGCGAATCTTACCACACCTACTCCTCCCTTCCCCTCCTTTAAAAAAAACTCTCAAACAACAAAAATGGTGCCATTCCTCCACCTCCTCTCCCTTCCTCCTCTATAACTCTTTTCCAAAGAAGGGCTAAATGTCATGACCCGAGATCGGAACATGATAGACGTATGAGGCGAACCAAACAATAGATCAAATCCATCTCGCACAAGTCTTCGATAATCAAACATCTACCCAAATTCTTATTCTCAATATTTATTAAACAATAACATTTTAAAAATCCAAATTTCATTAATAATATAAAATAGATATATTATCAAATACAGAGTAAAGTATTTATAAGTAAAATTAGTTAAAACCAAAGTATTATCTGATACATAATCATAAACCCACAAACCCTCGGTATGGAGCGTCTAGCATACATACAGACTGAGCCTGGACAAATGGGTACTCAATGTCGAACTGGATAACTGAATAGGCACCAAAGATCAGATGGATCAAATGCTAAATAACCTGAAATGTTAAGAAAACATTTTTGTAAACATTTTATGAAAATACTACATGCACGTATATTCTCATGTAATATTAATATACACACTATATACGTATATTAATTTGAAAACGAATTTTGGAAAACAGTTTACAGAGTAGGCATACAAAATGCATTCATACAGAATCTGAATATTTTCTTCCATAGCAGATTTAATAGTTTCAGAAACAGACCATAGCCACTAAGGCAGATAACATAATATAATAGCCAATTAGGCAACAAATAGCCACTAAAGCGAATAATAGTCACCAAGGCGGATGTTAGCCACTAAGGCACAAAATAGCCACTTAGGCATATGTGGACTACCGCTACCAGAGAACATATAAATATATCAGACAGGCATGCAAAACAAACAATCACACTCAAAAAATATATACATATATGTGTGTGTATATCTTCAACAAAATATTTATTTGAAAAAAATATGTTTAAACCCAAACAAAAGATTTAATTACAGAAGACTTAATAATTTTCAGACAACAAATTTATTCATAACAAGTTCTCACATAAATCAAAATTTAGGATTTTCGATCTTTTAATTACTCCAGATTACATGCAAAAGTCAGAGCATATGAATAATAGATACAATTTCAAACGACACAGTTTATGTGTCTAGAGATGGCATCCTACTCACCTGAATGTTGAGCCAAATAATCCTAAATTACTGATCACCGGTAGATGACTGATCACCTCAGAAATTAGTTAGAGCTGAAAATAGAAATTTATTACAAAAGTCATGACCCGAAAACAGACCATGACCAGCATACAAGATGAACCAAACATGAGGCTCGACTCGTCTCGCACAAACAATCAGAACAACTACCTAATTATTATTCCAAACCATAATTAAACATAAATGATTAAAGGATTTTATTATAAGAAATAAATTTTAGAATAATATTTCTAAGTAATAAAATATAAATATAAATCATCATATCAAGAAAATATTATTAGCCAAAATAATCAGATACAATCATATCCCACAGAAACTCGGCGTGGAGCATCTACTGAACTGACATACTGGAGCCCCATAAAAGGGCACACTACTGAGCAGAAAACTCAGTGAATGACAACACTCTAGATCGCGTCCGGGACATCATATAAACTGATTTGAAAATGTTTTCAGAAAATGCCACATGCACGTATATAATCAGATAATAATAGTATACACTCGCATACGTAGATAGTAGTTCAAATTTTCATTTTTGAAATCGGTTCACACAGATAGCAAACAACAAACAGTCATACAAAATAATAACAATAATAATAATATCATATATATATAGCAGATGACGTACACATATTAATATTATTTTAGAAAATATATATCCTGAAAATATTTTGCAGACGAGCAGACGACATAAAAACTACCAGATAGATATTATAATATAATTTCATATAATTATTATAATAATTTCATGTAATTATTATAATACAGATGACATGCAATTAATTATTTACTATATATAGAGAGTTCAAAATATATTCTGCTATCACTGATCATATGCCCGTAATATACTAAAATTGTGTCAAACGAGATCACATGCAGACTAGCAACCTTAAGAGCCCAAACAGTACATGGCTCAAAAGGGCTAATAGTTGACAGTCTTAGGGGTTCAAACAGTACCCGGCACCCTAAGGGTCTTAAACCTGAATAGACAAAAGCTTATCATAAGTGTATATCTATGAGGATTGCAGTCTACAGGCTCCAACAAGATATACACCGCTAGATCAGAATAAAAATATATTACAGGGGTATGATCAACAATGCAGACTCACTAATACAGAGATCAGACATAATCAATTATTTAATTAACACATAACAACCAATTATCTTATCATACCAGACACGGGACCAAAAGCAGACATAATCATGAGCAGATGTATGGACTGATGCCATCAGAAAATAAACAGAGTCCCGTGTGTTCCACGATACATACGGGTCACCATATTATTATGGCAACTAGGGCCTTGACAGAGCATTGGTATATCAAAGGCTACGCTGCCTCGTAGCTATGTGTCCAGAGTTAGAGTTAGAATAATTAAAATAATTATTCTCAAAATTCAGATATACCAAACATATATATAAATTAACAGAGTATAAGCACGTTCATATATGCAAAGCAGACATATTCGAGCAGATATATATATGAACCATACATATAGTCATTTAAAAAAATATAATTGAACATATTTCAAATTAAATATATATCCAAAGAATATTTATATATTCATATATACATATTTACAAAGATAGACAATTAATATCAAAAGTTATTACAGATATGTTATAATATACAATATAATATTTAGAGTATACATTGTTTGTAAAATACATAATATTCAAAATTATAATTTATAATATAATAGTTAATATCAACGTTGTATTCATTTTCTAGCAGATTATTTATTACCAAAATATAAATATATATCAATATACAAAGCAGACAAGCATGCAAAGAAGAAATTAATTTACATAATATATATATACCTGATTTCAAAAAATAGAGTATAGAATATTGAATTAGTACATAAGTCAAATTTTAGATTAGTCGATCTATTAATTAATTAGATTTTAGAATATAGCCAGTCACATAAAAAAACATATAGAGTTTAGAAGACATAACCTATATGTCTAGAGCTGTCATCGCATTCACCTGGATGCCGTGCCAAATAATTAAAAATCCCGGACCATAGGCTAATGGCTGGGCACCTCAGAAATCATACGGAATGGAAAGCAGATAACAGAACTGAAAACAGATAGACAAAATATAATAGAATCATACATGGAACTGTATGTGACTTTACAAAGTATGCATCGAATGCAAATGCGAATCCCAAACCTCCAATGACGTCGAAAATCCTATTGTGATCAAAGATCTAATAGTCTCGTCTCAAAAATCGAACATCCAATAAAATTACAGTTTAGTCTCCGAATTTCTTTTTTCAAAATTTACAAATCAGTCCTCAAAGTATTTTAAAATTACTAATGAGTCCTCAAATATCTAGAATTTCAAAATAAAACCCAAATATGTAAAATATCAAGTCTAGTCCTCTAATTATTTAGAATCCTAAAAATTATACTTTGAGTCCCTACAGCAGAAAATCCCAGTAAAAATTCTCAAAACTCGAATCGACAGAAACCAAACATTCTCAAACATTCAAATCAACTCCCAACAACTTCAGAAACATAAATCCATCATCAAATCCACAATAAAAACATCGAAACTCTTTAAATCTATTCAAAGCTGAACCTACACACACCCATTTTGAAAGATCATCAAATTTTCAACAAACAAGCTGTATTCATGTGTTTCTAGCCTCACTTTACCATAATCTTTCATCCTCTACCAACCATTTCAACAGAATCATTCAAAAATAAGCTCAACCCTTCAAACCGTCACTTTCGTCTTACCGAATCAAAATGTATTTAGATGCATAAAATGAAGAAAGAATGATGAAAGAAACATGATCTTACCTCAAGAGATGTTAATGGATCAATGAGAGAGAGTTTGGAAAGGATTCGAGAGTTTAGAGAGTGAAGAAAGTGCAGAAATGACGAAGGAAAGTCGGTTTGAGGCGTTATAAAAAGCTGTAGATTAAAACACACCTACAATGTACGTCCCTTGCACCTAACATACGTTATATGGCTTACAGAAGCTTGGTTTCAGGAAAAATGAATCACAACGTACGTCTCACCACAATAACATGCGTTATGCATACATACAACGTACGTTGTGTATATTGCAACGTACGTTGATCATACTTCCCTGAAGCCCAACTAATGTACGTCTCCGCTCTTCCATGACATATGTTGGCTGCACTTAAGCTTCCCTAATTGACATTTCCCGCTTTCAAACATGCATCAGACCATTCCCGAGACTTAACAACACCCAACCTTGCAAAATTAACATCATTAACATCCTCAAACACCAAATCGACATTCCAAACATATAAAGATCATCTCAAACTCAAATCCAAATCAAAATTGAACGGGGTTCAAATGGAATCAACCAAAATTCTACAAAGGATGGTGTCGAAATTTTATGGAGTGTTATAGAGAGTCTGATCGGGACGATTGGGGTATTACAGAAAAACAATTAGACGAGGTAACTATGACGATACTAAATGTATATGCAAATGCAAACCCAAACCCACGAGGACGTCGAAAATCCTATTTCGATCAAAGATATAACACTCTTATCGAAAATCGAACACTTCGCAAAATATCAGTTTAGTCTCTCAACTTTTCACAATTTATAAATTAGTCCTTCAGACCTCAAAAAATTACAAATCAGTCCATAAAATTATTAGAATTTGCAAATCAGTTCTCTAAATAATTCATATTCATAATTCAGACTTCAAATATTTAAAATATTGCAATTTAGCACTTACAGCATAAATCTTTTCTAAAATACCCCAAATTTCTTACAAATCAACACCCAACATTCCAAATCACCAAAATCATCTCCAATCATACTTAGATACATGAATCCATAATTAATTTCACCAAAGAAACAAGAAATCATCCTAAAGTCAAAACTTTCCTACATCAAAACCTAACCCATTTAACAAAACTTCTTCAATCTTTGATTCCAAACCAAACCCATACATTATTATGTCCATTCTATCATAAATTAAAAAAAAAATCTAACTCAAATCAAATAAAGAATTCATCCAAAATCGAGATTGTAGCTCAAAACCGTCACCCAAGCCATTCCAAGCTTCAAACACAACATGCATGCATAAACAACAAAACCCAAGACAAATCTATACATTCCTAACTCCATTCAAGAAAGATCTAATATAATCTAACAATGTTGAACTCCCATTTCGTCAAAATCATCCAAAACCAAACCCTAGATTCAAAAATGTACCCAAAGCCAAATTTGAGATTTTGCATGAAAATAAAGAAAGAAATGAATTAGAGAAGTAATCTTACCTCAAATTAATGAAAGGAACCAAGGAGAAGCAATGAGAGAGGAAGAGAGATGGATTTGGGTGAGAATGGTGGTGTTTGAAGTGAAAACTGACGAAGAAAATCGGGGTGGAGAGGTAGAAATAGACCATGTAGTCGAAATGTATCGTTTCACTTTTTTCAAGGCTCACTCGAGTAACTCTCTTTCACACTCAAGTGAAATTTTGCCTAGAATAATCCTGGATGCATGTCTCACTCGAATAAGCAAATGGCTTGCTCGAGTAAGATGAGTGCTATCTCACTCACAAATCTATCATGGTTTACTTGAGTAAGCCGTGAGCTACCTCACTCGAATGACACCAAATGTTTACTTGAGTGACACATTATTCCAGGGGCCGAAAAATGACTTAAACTCGTGAAAATATCCTCAACAACCACCCGTAAACATCTAACCATCAAATAATCATCACTAACATCTTCGAACATCCAAACTTACAAAAGGATCATCATAAAATATTCTTAATCATCCAAA
This sequence comes from Flueggea neowawraea, assembly GCA_948243855.1. NCBI lineage: Eukaryota > Viridiplantae > Streptophyta > Magnoliopsida > Malpighiales > Phyllanthaceae > Flueggea > Flueggea neowawraea. The sequence continues at coordinate 8,158 of CAODLS010555520.1, read as the reverse complement.
CATCTCTTTTTTTCTTCTTTTTTTTTTTTCAAAAGGTAGGGGTGGACTAAAGTCCTAAATAGTTTTATTTTTCCCCTACCTCCCCCAAGGATTAAACTTGGAACATCCAACTATAAACATTAATTGATTATCTTTAGACTCACCCCTGGGGCCATAATCATCCAAACATCTCCTTGAAACTCATATATCTAATTAGAAATGAACAAGGTTCAATCGAAGTCAAACGAAGTACCAAAGAAAGCCTTATCGGAATTGGGTGAGGTATTACAACTAAGGATGCACAACTGAATGGCATTAGAGAGAGTGTTAGTTGTTCACAAAACAAGCAATTAGAATCATTTGACTTGCCTTACTCATAGATTTGAGCTTCACCGGTGTCTTTGTGCTACATACCATTAGGTTGTTTATTATCAAAGCGTGAATGATTTAGTACAATTGTGATAATTAATGCAAAAATGATTCAATGACAACATATAACTACCGTTATTATTGACGTTGATGCTTTGATCAAGATTATATATAAGAATGAAACTTCTACAAAGGATATAAAAAAGAGATGGAAAGTATAACTTCCAAAGTTCTAACCATATTCTGAAATGGACCTAGGGGAACAAAACTAAGATATGGGAAAGTTATGGTGGCAGAGAAAAACAAAGGAGGTGAAGATGAGATTTTGGGATTTGATAGGGGTAATGAATTTATTTATTTCATAATGTGAAATTAGGACAAATATATCAAAATGGTGTACCTTTTTTTTTTATGAAAATGTGCATCCCTACCTAAAAAGGCCAATCCAGTTAGGTTGGTTCTGGCCTCAAGCGACGCTCCTTATTCCCTAACTCAGCTATGCTGGCCCCGAGAATAAAAACAAGAATAATATTATTAATGGAATGGTGTTCTTTCCTGATTATTTGTTCAAAGATACAAACTTTGAATGCTAAAAGAAAAGAAACTGTTAAGAGACGTCATTCAAGTGCTTATACATTGTGTAAAAAATTGGGGCTAAGTGCAAAATAAACAATGAATTAAGGACTAATGTACTAGATTTTTAAAATATAGGGACCAAGTGACAAAATTAAGTAGGCTTAAGAGTAGAGATGATAATTTATACCTTACTCGATGGGTACCGATCCTACCTGTGTCCAGTCAACACGGGTATTACCCGCTTTGACTGGGTATGGATACATATACGGATAATATCCGCATTTTACTGTGCAGGTACGGGTAGGGTATGGATATAGAAATACTCTACCCATGCCCGTACCAGTATCCTTACCAGTTATATATATATATATATATATATATATATATAGAGAGAGAGAGAGAGAGAGAGAGAGAGAGAGAGAGAGAGAGAGACTTTTGAAAGTAAATGAATTTTAATAAATTGTCATATTTGAATAAATTGATTTATAAGTAGAATGAGACTATAAATGTATTTAGCTAGATATTGTAGTTTTTATGTAGTTAGAATGATATGTTATTATTGAAAATTTATTATTATAGTTTTATATTCAAAGAACTTATTATAATTAAAATATTTCAGACAAAATTTTTGTATGTAAAACCCATTCATATATTATTAGCATAAAGAAATTAAAAATTGATTACAAAAATATCTTATTAGTTATATACATTTATGATACGATTAACAATATCTCATTAGTCATTCATTCCAATATTTTTTTTTGTTTTAAAGTGGTTTTTAGCATAGAACTAATAGAGGAAAATAACTTTTTAAGAAATTTTTCGCAACAAATTAGTTGTAAAATTTCTCTCACTTATTTTGGTATATTACTGTCACAAATATAGCATCTAGTACATATTTTGGTCTAACATTTTCTCCACAGTAAGAGATTATAAATAATAGCTGTAATTTGGAGGTTGCAATGAGAATATTGGAAATGCTACTCATTTTCATCCTTGTATAGCATTTTAGACTATAATTTTTGTATAAATTCTCCACCAAGTGATAACTTATCATATTACTATTTTATTAACTATATTCAATTGTAAATTATAATTTTTATATTTTGTTGTGTGAATATAATATTTCATATTGTCTCTTGTATTTTTTTAATCTATTGTTTTAAATTATTGATATATTATTTTGTAAGTTAATTAACTAAATTTAAACTATGAGTAAATAAGTACCCTGCAAGTAAACATGTACCCTAAGGTAGAGTACGGATAGTAACTTTTGTTACTGCATAGATACGAATAGGACATATGTACATAATATGAACTATGAATACGGGTAAAAATATTGATATACTCTTCTCATAGCCTACTCATTACTATCCCTCCTTAAATGGGACGAAAAACATAAATTATTTTACCCTATAAGAAAATATAAATTCTCTTAACCGGGGGTTTAATTCTTTTCCGCCGGCAACAGTGACGTGTAAATGTTGATCCTGTTTTCTTAGAATTTGAACGTTAAAAAAACACTAACCTGTTCTCTTCAGCAATTCTCAACGGTTCTTCTTTTTAGAATCCTAAATCGGACCGTTGCAGTCGCCACCACCACTTTAAACCCCCTTTCCAAAAATTGTTCAAAAGAACTTGCTTCTCTCTCTCCTATTTTCTTACCTTGAATATTCCTCAACTGGGTTTTCTGATTCCTGGATACACAGAGATCTGTTAGGTCTTTACAGTGATTTGATTTACACAGAAAGCAATGGATAAGTTGCCAGACACTCCAATTAAAAAGCCAATGGAACTCAAAAACACTGATTTGGATTGCAAAACACCAATTGAAGACGACCCAAAATCTCAAAACTCGTGTAATGACCTGCGCAAGATTGGTACTCCTGATCGTCTCAAAGTTCCCAAGGCATTCAAGTACCCAGAAAGGCAAGCTAGCACTTAATTTCTTCTTATTTTTAAATTTAAAATGCCCTGCTAATTATTATTTTTTTGTGTAAGTTTCAAAATTTTGATTCAATTATTTATCATATCTGGGTTAGCTTTTTGGAGATCGATTGTTCAGGTTATTGACTGTTTTAACAGATTTAAACATTATTTTTACATTTAGCAGTGTGTTTGGTGGGGATTAATGCAGGTATAGAAGCCCAACTGACATGATGGTGTCACCTGTTACAAAAGGTCTTCTTGCCAGAAACAGAAGGGGTGGAGGAACACTCTTGCCTCCTACCATCAATCATTCCGAGGTATCATTAACACCGTAATGTTTTCTTTTTATGTTATTTATCAGTTTCTGTTTCTTCACTTTCCAGGAATAATCTTTTTCTCCCTTGTGTCAGATTCAGGATACACACGTTCAGGATGTCATATCTTTCAAATTTGAGATATGAATAATTGCCTGCAAATACAATCCTGGCTTTGGTGCATATAAAGATGGATTCTTTACCTTGAATTTGTCTGGAAGAATAGTTTGAGTGTGTTTCTCACATAAACATGTATGTTCATTACATTCTTATTTATCTATTTCATGGAAAAAAAATTACATGCAGTTTCCACCAGAAATTTTGCAGTTTGAGCTCTGAATTGATTCTGCAGAAAAGTAACTTTAAATTTTCTACTGAAACAGTATATGGAAATTTTCGTAGATGAAAAAAATTATAAGAAAAACTCTTCTTTTTGTTCATATCAAGGATGGAACAAGCTTAATTTACATCAATGTTGGTAAAGATTTTGAGCTCATTTCTTACTCCAAACGAACTTGGTACCATTGGACTGAACCCACATCTCCGTCAAGTTCAAGTTCACAGACAGAACTTACCAGGAAAGAAACAGCATCATCAAGGCTGTCAAATCTGGCCAGGTCTTGTGGTAAAGTCTTTGGCCAATTTTCAAGATACTCTTTCAACTTGGCCTTTAATTCTTCTTCAGAAACAAATCTTTCTTCTTGTCCGGGTTCTAACAGAACGTAGGTATCCGTCCTTTCGTATAATCTTCTTCTCCTTATCGCACAAACCTAACCAAGTTGTAATCAATCAAAATAACTCAAACAGAACCAGCATTTCTCTGTTTTAATTCTTTTACGGCTGAATGTGGGGGTAACACATAATACAGTTTACTAATTGACCTCCCTGGTTTTTCCCAAATTGCTTACGTGCTCCTCTAGAGAAGGCACTTGTTAGAAGGGAAAAACCGTCAATGTTCTAATCTCCGAAATGGTCACACACTCTTTGTATATAAAATTAACACCTCCAGGATTGTTACGTGTGATTTAAATTGAATTACTATTTTTGTTAATAGGATAAGGAATCGAAAGTGAAATTTCATGCAGTCATACAGATAGGAAAAAGAAAATTGATGCTATGAAGATACCTTCAGTAAATCACCATGCTGCCCCAAGGAGTTACTTGGCTTGAGTTGGTCAGAAGAAAATTTCTGAGCATGTCCTGCGGAACATGCTTGGACAACTGGTTTGGATTTGGAAGTTCTGTATCTGGATCTACTTCTACCTGCGAAATACAAAGACTGTTAGCAATTGACACAACAAAGAATTCTTTTCCGAGTTTTTGATATATGAATGTCTGAAATTTACTGCATTTGATTCAAAAAAAAAATGAAAAGATTTAAGTTTCTCCATGTTGAAAATGCAAGAAACAACAGTGCTAATCAGTAGTAGTGAATAGAACAGATTATCTTCAAACTTGTCAAGACAGGTAAACTACAACCACTATAATAGTCTTATAAACTTCAGTCCAACGATCGATTTCCTCTAAAATCAGCCACTATCCACTGAATGTCACATAAAAGACTTCCCACAATCACTTTCCCAGATTTAAACTTATATCCTTTCGATTTCTAATTGCTTGATACCAAATAAACCTATCTTGTTTGTGCAAAATAACCCAAAAAAAGAAAAGGAAGGCAAAAATAAATTACTTCAAGAAAGCTTGAAGGTAAAAGAAGAATCGAGCTTACAGCTAAAATTGTTGGCTTCACTGTTTATCAGTTGCCTCTCCAAGGCTTCTTTAATGGAAGAATGTGCATTGCATGGAGCTCTTAGCATTTTTCTTTTTATTTTCTTTCTCTGTAGTGGATGCAACTAAGCTACTTTTACTGGGTTTTTGCCGTTGCAGGTTGTAGAGATAACAGACCAAACTTGAGCCTCTACTACCTTATCCTTGCTCCATATTTGCAAAACTACCCGTTTCAATGTTTTCCTATTTTTTTTTATCTTTTTATTTTGTTAGATTTGACCTGCTATTAATTTTATAATCAGAAATTACAAACAAGAAGACTTACATAATTTTATAAAAAGAAATGACTCGTATTTGCTTAAAATGAAATTATTAGAGGAAATTACACGGAGTGTCTTTTTGGGAACTTCAGAATTGCAAAACCTCTGTTCTATTTTCATGCGTGAGATCTGTCAAAGTATTTTGTAGAATTAGCACCCTTTTTCTAGATATTCCTTTCCTCTCTCCACAACATCTCCTCTCTCTCTCTCTCTCTCTCTCGATCTGTTCTCTCTCCCTCCTCGTCTCTCTCTTCGTTCTGTATCGGTCTCACCCGTGTACAACACAAAAAACGGTATTTTTTAAAAACATAGCGAAAAAATCTATTTTTTAAAAAAAAATAGCATACAAAATGTATACACTTGAATAAAACAATTATAATACCAAATATAGTGAATGATAGCTTCACTAAATAACTATTTTTTTCTATTTGTTTTAGAAAGTATACATAGGTGTACAAGAGAGAACTAAAGTGTACAAAATATATACAAAAATGTGTACATGATTGAACAAAGTGAGTAAACTTGCTTTTGAACACCCTCTATAATTATAATGGATCATCAATTGACCTAGCTTGAATATTTAATACATATATTTGAAAAATATTTTTATTATATAATATATAAGAAGTTAATTGAAATTATATAAATTATATATCTATGGAGGGATCATCTAGATAATTTCGCCGGATCATTCAACTCATCCATACTCTAATTAGTAGCAGGTGGAGAGAAGGGTCCAAGGACGGATCATTTTGATAATTTCACCGGAAAATATTAAAGCTAAACACAGTTTAGAAAAGAGTTTTCTGATTTCTATTTTTTGTTTTGTTTTTATTTTCTGAAAATTGAAAATATTTAAAAAATATGTTTGCCAATGAAAAAAAAAATTGAACAATTTTTTCATTTTTACATATCTATTTTCTAATTTTTTAAAAAACAATAAAAAATTTTCACAATTAAACAGTCCCTAAGCATATGTTAATTTTAAGCGATTAATTAATACGGTGTGTTCTTAGAAAAAAGAATCTCACTTCAAAATTTATCCTTTTTTTCTTCTGTTGGGAGAAGAACAAATCATATATCAATTTTTAAGCGTAATGGACATTACAATCTGTCAAAAGAAAGTAAAAAAACAAAAATTTATACCTGGTAAAAAAAAGTCATACATCAAAATTTTCAAATTATTACGGTATAAATCCTTGAAAAGAACACACCGTATAACTTTGTTAATAATAAATGCAATAAGAAATCCTTGGGGAAGCGATTAATTTTAGTAGATAAACTCCATTTAATTTCATAAGTTTTTCTATTTATACCCTTTGAGTAAATGTGTTGACAATTAATAAATTTGTAGAAAGAAGATATTAAATAAGAGTAACATTATAACTTTGTTAATAATAAATGCAATAAGAAAAGAAAGTGTGCCGACACCTAAAATGGAAAGTATGTATATTATTGTTATGAGACGTATTATTATTGTTTTTCGTCAATCTAATAACTGAAGCATGGAGAAGCACTAAAATACCTGACAATTTAACAAATTAAACAACAAGAAGCTACACCAGAGTGAATCTTTTTTTGGTTAATTACAGTTTAAAGCTGGTAAGTCCAATATTGTTAATAGTTAGCATTAACAACAATAAATCAACAACCTTTTCAGACTTGTCCATTACTGCGTCCGAGGTAGTTATTTTTACCAAAGTTCTGTTTCTGCAATTATAATTATTTTGATCATTTGAGTTCTGAAATAATAGAACTTATAACAAAAAATTAAAACAAATAACTTCACCGAGATTTTCTCTTAACCTTCCTTTCTTACCATTTTAAACCCTAGTTGGTTCTTAACTTCCCTGCCTCCTTTCTGTGTTTTCTTGGCTAAATTGCCCCATGTTTTTTACCTTCTACCACGCCAAGACTTCCCATTTTTCTTTTTTGTTCCTATGTTTTGAATTGCTTTGAGAAGAGAAGATAATTCTTTATTTCATTGCATAATCCTTTTTTAAGGTAATGTGCATTTTCTTTCCTATGAATTCAAGAATTTTTTGTATTCAGTCATTTTTTATGTTGCTTGATTTTGACTTCTGTTTTCATGTTTGTGTTTGTGTTTGTTTTTGTGTTTGAAAAGATGAACAATTTTCTTGTTCTTGGTTTTGATTGACATTAAGTGTTGTAATATTTCTTGATAATTGTAAAGTTCTGACCTTTGAAAATCAGTTTTTGGTATGTGTGAATTGAAAATGTTGTTTTCTGAAAGTTTGTATTTACAGTGCTAGAGATTTCTGCTGCAACATTACTTCTTGTGCTGCATTCATGACTGTTTTCTGCAAGTTGTGTTGTTCAGAATTAACATGACTATTTATTGAGACAATGTGCAGTAAATTTGATAACTATTGTTAAAAATTTTCTTTTAGTGCAGTATAAACTCTTACCAGTCCATGAATTGCTGCTCAAAAATAGCTGACGGCATGGATTATGAACACCATGGTGCTGGAAGTAGCAAGCATTTAATAACATTTGAGGAAGGTAGCAATAAAACTGAACCGATTGTTCCTGAAAATCTGAAAAAGGAATCAAGGGAGTCTTCTTTTTCATCAGAATCTTCAATTGAATACAATGAAGACGAGAAGTTTGATCATACTAATCCTTTTCTCCAACCTGAGCATGCGAAAACTGGGTTGCAAGCACCTGTGTTTTCTTCAGAATCAGCTGCTCAGAATCCGCGCATTAACTTACATGAGTCGCCTACATTATCTACTCAAGCAATGCCCAGAAGCTATGATCCTGGCAGGATTCCAGCATCCATTTTCTCGAGTAAGCCAGCGACGCCTATGGAATGGAGCGTTGCTTCGAATGAATCATTGTTTAGCATTCATGTGGGGAATAGCAGCTTTTCAAGAGATCATGTTTTCATGCTATTTAAGTCCGGAGAACTGGCGAAACTCG
>CAODLS010555424.1:0-14717 GCA_948243855.1 Flueggea neowawraea | reverse complement strand
TTTGGACAATTTCTCTTCCAATGCCCAACATTCTTACAGTAGAAACATATGTCCTGAGTTTTACGCTTTTGGGCCACTTGCTCCTTAGCCTTTGGTTGAGGTCCAACCTGTCCCTTGGGCTTAGGTTTTGGATTGGCCTTTCCCTTTGAATTTGTTACATTTGGCAATACCCTTCTGAACCAGCAACACATGGGAGGTTTTCTTGACATTTTGCTCAGCAGTTTTCAGCATCCCATGCAACTCAGCAATAGTCTTATCCATCCCTTGCATGTAGTAGTTCATGACAAAGTGGTTATAACTACCAGACAGTGACCCTAGAATGAAGTCAATAGATAACTCCTTTTGGATACCAGCATCAAACTTCTCAAGGTTATCAATAAGACCTTCATCTTAAGCACGTTGGAACTTACTGAGGTTCTCGGGGTCATCTTGCAATATGTTAATGCTTTTAGTGTCACGAACCGTTCGTGACAAGACTACTCCTGAAACATTTCCTTGAGGTTCCCCATAATCTCGAAGGCTTCCTGATCTATGAATTGCTTTTGCAATTCTAGACCCATGGTAGCCAACATCAAGCAGGTCACATCATTATAGTCGCACTTCTTTTTATCTAAGGCTTCCCTTTGAGCAGCCGTAGCATTTATGGTTGGTTCAACCGTTAGAGCCTTGTCCAACACTTCCAACTTGTTCTATTGCTTGACGACTATCCTCAAGTTTCGAGACCAATCCAAGAAGCTAGACCCGCTTAGCTTGTCCTTTTCAAGGACAGATCGCAACAAAAAAGTTGATTTTGTTTTATTAGCAGCCATTTTATATCTACACAGAAAAATTAAGCAAGATTAGATATGAGGTCTTATTAATTTCCCACAACATCACGAATTAATATCCCAATAAATAATTCGTTTGTTAGTGATTTTATCACGGGCCGAGATCCATATTTCACTTTCGCCCCCGTCATGCCAGAGGCTAGGCTATTTAGGTAGGAACCATTCCAATCATATCCAATATGACTCTCGGATGTAATGGGACTAGCATTAAATGTCGGGGCACTTCCGATTAATTGCCTAGGGTCGACTCATCATCACATACCCATGTTAAGTCCAAACCTACATTTGATGTGCTAGGCATAACATTCTTCTGCCCCTACTCGCCGTAGAGCACATAAGAATATTACCCTAACCTTGCCTTACAAGGATAGTCTTACGCGCCCAGCTTTGGTATGACCCACGCTTCGACGATCGATGCCTTGACAAGTTGCCAAACTAGGAAGGCAATTTGCTAGACTTAATATTTCTGAGATTCTTTAATTTGTTATGACTTACATGGAAAACATGGGCTTTCATTTGACAGTTGCATATAAATGTATATCACTCATAACAGTTGGCATATTGTAGTATAATAATTGCATAAATTAAACGTGCAAACCATGGGCCAATAACCTATACTATTACATAGTATATCTTTACTTGGGCCTTCATCTCCTTGGATGCATTGGACTTACTTCATTGGGCTCGTTCCGTTGGGCTTGCTCCATTGGGCTTGTTATTACATTTACAATTTTTCTATCTATTTCAAATAAAAATAAAAATTACAAATTTGAATAAAAGCCTAGCAGGCCTTATTAAATTACAACCTGCAAATACTAGGACCATGAAATGCACCATGCAATACATTCATCAACACATTTTTTCTAACAATCAACTGGGCCTGAGGCCCATATGCCACCAAAAATGACCCAATCATATGAATGCAACTACCACATGGCAAAGTCCATTTTTAATTTTGAAGTCCATAGCCGTTTGAGAAATAATGTTTTTGGACCCCGAGAACTAAGCCCAGTGATGGGCCTAAGCCGAAGCCCATTTAGCCATGTCCAACATGACTAATCACTCATCTAATAAGTGCTCTCGAATCCACAAAAATAACATCAATTTAGTTTCGTGCCAAAACCAACATTGATTTGATCTTCTCTTAATCAGTTTACACAATTTTTGTTAAAACAATTAACTGAAATATTGCATAAACCTGCATGATGTTTTAAGCATATAAAATCCAATTATATAAACTTAAAACTAATAAAATAAGAATATTTTAGCTACTGTCCAGAATTGAATTAAGGCTCTAAAAACCCTAAAATAAGTTTATTTTGATCCAAATAAAACATATTAACACTTATAGTTGTTTATTAACCATTTTAGACACCTAACTTAGTTTGTATGTCATTCGGATCAACAAGACAGATTTGATGATTTTTAGCATGAGGTGGCTCTAAAGATAAAATTCCAGCAGCATGTTTTATCTTCAAAACCAAAATTCAGCAACATGTTTTGATGATTTTTAGCATGAGGTGGCTCTGATACCACTGTAGGGTTTCGATGTACATTATCAGAGGTTTAACACAATGGAAGCAAAAAAATTTTCATTGAAAATCAGCCAAGATGCACTCACAAAAAATACAATCAAAACATAATAACAAGGAACAAGATGTGTGCCGAATTTACACCTTTTCCTTTGAGCTATGTGTGCCAAATTTTAAACACCAATGGAGCCTGTACCAAAAAAAATTTAAGGTACATTTCCCCTTGCCTTGATGCCAATGAAAAAGACTATGAATCGCCACTCCTCTCTACGTTCACAAACAGACAAAAACTAAATGGTTAAGGGGATGTGCTAGCAACAACAAAATCTATCCAAACAAAAACAGGGCATTCAGCTTTGGCTCTAAGCAAAGAGAATGATGTCTCTTTATTTAAGCTATAAGCAGAGGTTATTATGGAGGCTTAGAAGGAAATAAGAAAGGGTTATGCTTCTGGTTTTTCCTTCTCAAATTCGTTTGGACCTAGAAGAGAAGAGAAGAGAAGAGAGTTGTGTTGGGCAAAGGGGTTACGATTTCTTTTCACTTTTTAATTGGCAGCTGAATTCATGCATTAATAAAACCCTAAAGTCCTCATATATATTCGGTGTTTTATTCACTTAAAACACCATAATATCTTCTAGAATTAATCACAAAAAACCGGCCACATATCAGGAAAATGTATTGTCCTAGTTTGACAAAACTATTTTAGGTTTTAAGAGTCATTTTCCAACACAACCTCTTCCCTTCTTTTCTTCATTTAATATCTGATAATTAAATGAATGTCCAAGCCTAAATCCACATCCAATGTGGGCCTCATATGGCCCAAAATTATTTTATCCAATAAAATAAATGCCCCGATAAAAGACGATTTTACCATTAACCTAGTTTTTTTATCGTGTGCGATCCTGTATGTCTATTCAATGTTGGCAATGGGACTTGGGCCCATAAATCATAGGCGGTCTCTAGCAAGACACTAACATTACCCAATTTGAATAGATGTTAATTGGCATTAACAAGACCTGATGCAACCTTATACGATCCTTTGCCTCTCGATATCCTGATTAGCATAAGGCACTGACCTAGTCATCCTTATTTATTGCTTAATCATTTTCTTGACTATCTAGTAAGATTGATTATGTCAAATAAATGATGTATCTTATCATTTCATTTGGGTGTGGCCACGCACTACTCAATCTCTATCAATCAAGTGGCCGGTGATATCTTCTCTCTTTACGAGATGGGCAATCCCATCACTTCACTCATGTTTCTATGCGAGACTCTCAACATACCCATTCATACCCATACTTTTCAACCAGTTACGGCCGCGTTAGGCGTATGTCAAAGTATACGACAAGTCACCAAAAACCCCATAGTAATTTTAGGTCTGAGGATTCCAATATAAGTATTGCATGAGAATGACTTGCCATAATGCAGTATTCTCATTAGCAGATCGAACCTAGATACCTTGTTCCAAACTTTGTATCTATGAACTCTGATAGCTATTCCTTATCCATGACCCGTAGAATTTGATCATCGCACATAGCTTCATACTAGTCTTAGTTTATTTCCACTCTCGTGGTTATAATCGACTAGGGATGTTTAGAATGAAATTCTTTATCACTTTCAAGTTCTACTATCAAGGTCCTCAACCTTGATAACTCAAGTGATGAATATTCATTCATGGACATTTTATCAACCATATATGCACAGAAAATAAATGAATGATAAAACTAATGCCTCATATTTTTATTCTAAAATAAAATGTACATATACAATGAATTGGGGCTAGGGCTTACACTAACAGAGTTTCAGTCAGAGAACTCAAATATCACCCCTGCATAAAAGCCACTTGTGACATCTATTCATAAAGTGCTTTTATAGCAGACCAGTCCAAAACATGTTCCCTAACATATATATATGTTATAAGTAATATATCATATACATAATCAGTAAAATGTGATTATCCACTTAGTAACATACTAATCTTAATTCATTATCATTTTCATGATAATAATCGATTAGGGACATTTAAAATAGTATTCCTTTTACCATTATGGTTTTGCTATCAAATGAGAATGTATTCATGATTGGACTAGGGCATAAAACTAACAACAACAAGCATGGCTCTCGTGTTCAAAAGAATAATTTTGACAATACCGATTTTGGCCTCAGTACTCCTAGTGACCGAGCTACGTTGGCCAAGATAAGTACCATGCCTATTTGTCCATCGTGGATTATTAATGTGAATGTTTTGCAATATTTTGATATCAGTGTTCGATTTGTAAAGGTGGTACGTGCTGTGAACTTGCAACTATTTGTTACAGTTGATATGCCCATATATGCTGACCTTAATTATGAGTTCTATACTTCTTTTAAGTTCAATATGAGTGTAGATTCTGACATTACTACTCCAGACACAGTTCAATGTCGATTAGTAGGTACGTTAGTATCGATGACTATTTCTGCCTTTAGCCATTCTCTCGGTATGATCACTGAACCCCAAGTTAAGTTTGGTGAGTTTCTGACTTTTTATTGTGAGTTTCCTCTTGACTTCAATGCCCAAGATTATTATGCCCAGATTTCAACTGATCTGCATCCTTATGACCCTCGAGTTTCTAAGCCCAGCATGCTCCGCAATCATGTGCATCGCTTGTTCCAAAGCTTTTTGGCTTTTAACTTTGCAGTTCATGTTGACAGCAACAACATTCTCTATCGCATGGAGTTATTCTTTCTGTGGTGTGTCAAACGTAGACTCAAGGTTAACACTAGTTATTTTCTTTTAAATTAGCTCCACTGCATTGTGGATCAATTAGCTATTAAAAAGAAACATTTGATTTCAAGACCCCTAATTACCCATCTTGCCATCATGTTATTCATTTACTAGCGGCTAACCCAGTCTTGCCCAAGACTGCTTCTGTCGAGTTGTTGGATTTTCACTCTTTTTGCACGATGCATATTATACGACAAACTAGGGATGACTAGTATGACTTCTTGCCACCTATAGGAGATGCAACTGTTGTCAAACCACACCCACTGGATGATACACGTATTACGAGGATAGAGGCTTGCCAATAATGGATGGAGCATGTATTGATGTCTTTAGCTACTTATGTGCAGTGATTTGATGCGTCATGGACCGCTTCACTGAATGGCAGTCATGCCCTGATGACTAGCAACAATCATCGCCACACTAGAGAAGCTTTTTTATCAACTCTCTCTCTTTTTAATTTTTATTGTCTTTAATTGTTATACATTGAGGATAATATGGATTTTAAGTGTGGGGAGGGTGATTCGTGTTTGTGTTATTGTTATGTTTCTTTGTGTTTTAGTGACTTTTAGTCAATTTATTCGTATTTATTTTGTGTGTTTTTCACATAGTTGCATGATTGCATGCATGTTTTAGCTTTTCTGCATTTATCTTTAGTATTGCATTTCATGTCTGTATGACCATGTTGTAATAATGTTTGCATATGCTGTTACATTTTGTGTGCTCATGTTTAATTTTAGTTGCATTTTGCATGTTCCATACTTAATTTCTCCACTGAAATTTGCAAAGCTTTGTTATGGGTTTGTCTTTAAACATTAAATAGCTTGGAACTTAAGAGTCTTAGATTTCAACAGTCCTAATAAAGCCATTTGTTTAAAACTCTAGTTTCGATGCATCTTAACTTCAGGATTAAATAGGCCCTAGAGAGCCAAAATGGATTTATACTTAGATTCACACATAAACCCATGTGAAAATTTTGAGACATAAACACTTTATCTTCTTAATGTGTAATTTATCGTTCATAGTAGGCCCCTGTTGGGATTTGTTGCAGATTAAATTTTGAAGACCACACCATTTACTTAAGACACCGAGATAACAAAAGGAATTGTTTGTTACCCCTTGGCATTCTCATTCCTTTTAGTATCTACCTTTTACGTATGTCCATTGGTTACCCTTTTTTAGCCTTTGACTTTTTCTTTGTTTTTAAAACCCGTTTTTAACCATTCCTATTTTGTTTAAAACCTTCAACATTTGAACCAAGGTTGAGAGATTTTTGGATGTGGTACGTCGCCGAAATTATTTCACGAGTTAATGCCATGATATTACATTATTTAGACATGTCTCATATATGATCTTTATGTTTATTTTGTGACTGATACATGCCTGCCCAGTTTCAATGTATTTGGAATAAATGGCGTTGCTTTACCTATTCAAAAAAAAAGAAAAAAGAAAAGAGAAAAAAAAAAGGAAAAGAAAAACAACGAGAAAATAATGAAGGAAAGCAACGTAATTAGTAGTGACATGTTATGGGCATCTTAGTTTTCAAAGAAGAAAAGGCATGTATTTTCTCTAAGTTTTCATTAAATTGATATGTGTATGCTATGGCAATTTATCACTGGCTCTCATTGTTTTGTCTCAACTGATTAACCCTTGTTTTTAGCCCCATACAAGCCAAATTAAAGCCATTTTTATTGGTGTTTTGGTTGAATTTCATAGTGGTTACGATTTGACTATATGAAAAATATTGGAAGGACTTGCTATGGGTGAACTTGAGTGTAAACACTACACCTAAACACTTTGAGTGATAGAATGAGACTTGTGAGAGTGTGAATTTGACTATCTCTTTTGGGGGCATTACTAGTGCAGAGATAATCTTTTTAAGGTTGTCGGTTGTCTTGGTGATAGTTGTGTTCGATTCAGATCGGTTTGGGTGCTACACTATGTAGGGCTACAAAGGTTTGTTTGGATTTTTGGATTCTTCCTTGTTGTAAGCTATTGTATGCTTGAGGACAAACATTGTTTAACTGTAGGGATATTTGATAGGCTGCATTTTAGGCATACTTTGCATTGCATTTTAGGTTTTTTTTGCATTGTAAATTGTTATTATTCATTTGTTTTTATGTTTTTATGATTCTCTTATGTTTTAGATGGATGTTGGTGGAATGTGAGGTTTTTGGAGCTGTTTCTATTCATTTTAGGTAAGAATTGCATCTTTGTAAGAACACGCCGAAGCGGCCATGTTGACCGATTTTGTAGGAGGGATCAGGTTGTTTTAATTAGGATAATTAAGGATATTTTATCTCTCTCTCTCTACCAATGTTTTTTACTCTCATTATTGGGATTTGGAACAACTTGGAGGCCACCACTCTCTCTCAAACATTATGGTGTTTTTCGTTTTTTCATGTGTAACTAAGTCTCTATCAGGTTAATGTATTTCAAAATTCAATCCATAAATGTTGTAAGACTTTTTTTTCAATTGTTATAGAGCATTTCATGTATTTATTCCATTTATGTTCTTCTGTTCTTTCATTATCATTTTGTTTGATTGATTGACAAAGGCTCGTTAATTGATTGACTGAGATGGCATAGTGTTAGTCAGGATTGATAGTGCATCACATTAGTCCTAATATAGGTGACAAATGACTTGGGTGAACGTTACTTAACATTATTCATGTTGTGCGACTGAATAATCTAGTTTAAATGAATCGTGGCATTTCTAATTTCACTGGCTAGGATAGAGGTCTCTGTTGTTCTTACAACTGCCATACATTAAATCCTGCAGCGCATCCCAAGGGTTGTCTAGAAGTTAGAAAAATAGTTTGTGGGCATCCCGGGGCTATCGAATTAGTAAGAACGGATTGGTCAATTGAGTATGTCACCGTTGGTTGTATTCTATCTATTTGAATGCTTTATGTTAATATTTTATGTCTGTGATCGACAAATTGGATTGAACAGTGAATTACTTTAGCTGGATCTTTATCACTATTGAATTTTCACGAATTTCATTATTGCATTTTAATTTCCTATTGCGTATTTTGTTTCTGTTATTGTTCAGCTTCGGCTCAAATTACATCTCTTGTCATTTTATTTTATTCTCGTGTTCTTGCAATTAGACAAATTCTAACTGTTCTCCGTGGATCGACCATGATCACCGCTTTACTCATTTTATTGGTTCTGAGCAGGTTGAAATAAAACATTTTGGAGGTTTGACACCTTGCCACGTGCATAGATATGTCTTCTTCAAATATCGTGCCTTTATTCATCTACACGCCTTGAATGATCATGCTAGTCACCATCCACTTGTGTTGTTGACCATGTACATGCATAGGAGTAATCTTTTCAAAACTAAACGTGCGTAAATTATCCATAACATGGTTTGTTACCACAAATCACATAGTCTGCACTTCTACACTTATTTTGTGGATGTTTTGTAATCATCATCATCAAAACTGAACTCAACATGATTTCATCACCTTGACGCTCCAGTCTATGCCCATGTATCAATGTTGGAGAATTATCAGTCTTGCCTTGATGGAGTTCTATGAGTAAGGAAGAGAGAAAATGAACACAGAGATTTATAGTGGTTCGACCAACCTTGCTGACGTCCACTACCTAACTTCCTCACTTACGATTTTCCCAATCCACTATAACGATCATTGATTATGGCTCATTCCAACAAGGCCAACTACAACAAGGTTGATTCCTATCTCACACCTCTAAGGCCTAGACAATGTTGATTTTGGCTCACACCTCTAATGCCTCACCAAGCTCGAGTTCTCTCAAGGTCACACCTCTAAAGCCCTCACAAAGTTGTTTTATTAGGTTGACAACAAACCTTTCCCACATCCAAAGTGTTTACAATGAAAGCTCTACTTTAGGAGTAAATGTGTTTGTTTGATGCTCATTGATGCATGCTAAATTTACATATTAATTGAAGACCATTTTGGCCCTAAGTGTGCTTAATTATCCATGACTTTATTATCTTTTCGTGTTTTGTGTGGGGTGAATGAAAATGCGTGAAATGTTGATAAAGTGTGATGAAAAGGCATGAAAAATATTTTTTTAAAGTTGCACGATCAATGGAAGAGAGTCAAAGAAAAATCAGTTCAAAGGGAGAAATTTTTTTGCCACGATCATTCCGCTGGATGACCATGGCCGCCTACTGCCCAAAACTTGAACAACATGATTTTTGGGCAGTAGCGGGCCATGATTGTGTCTTTCCTGCAGAGTCAAAACAAAAAGTGACGAGGAGAGAGAAATCAAGTGGGGACCATTAATCTTGTGATATT
Organism: Flueggea neowawraea; assembly: GCA_948243855.1. Taxonomy (NCBI): domain Eukaryota; kingdom Viridiplantae; phylum Streptophyta; class Magnoliopsida; order Malpighiales; family Phyllanthaceae; genus Flueggea; species Flueggea neowawraea. The sequence continues at coordinate 5,305 of CAODLS010555424.1, read as the reverse complement.
TAGGATAGAAATATATCTATGCCCACGAGGTCCTCGATGAAATTTTTGAGAGACCTAAGGACCCTAACTAACTTAAGTGAGGCCGAGAGGACCCTCTTATTTAATATAGGAATGGTTTAGATGACCTTGAGAGAGGCTCTGAGTTACTTACCGAGAGAGAACACTTAACCCTAAATACCCTACAATGCAAGGAATCCATATCCAAAATCATGAAGGCCCAATGCTTTTCGCTTATTGATTTTAACCTTTTAGCTCTTAGCTTTCATTCCTTGCATTGTGTTTTCTTTAATTCACCTAAAATGCCAAAAATCACACATTATTTCAATTGCTTTTATTTTTGCTTATGATCACAATTAATTCCCATTCTTCGTGGATTCAATACTCGATGAATACTCGACGGTTAAAAATACATTGATTCTCATGTGCTTGCGAGACATTAATCACTCATGATATTCTCTCTACGTTGATTTTAGTGTCTTTAGTGGATGGAATTGATAGAAGTTTTTCCATAATGATTTCTAATGTTTTTCCGCAATTTCTTTGCCTTTTCTTTAAATATTTATAGCATTTTTGCCCATATGACCGTTAGGGTTGCTAATCTAGCCGTTGGAGTGCATTTGATACTTGATTGATGCTTGATTTGTTGTCATATAAGACTTACTTGAGTAAAGTTATTACTATAGTGAACATTTTTTACCTTATTCACACCTGTTTCTTTGATTACTCGAGTAATTGTATTTCTTGAGTATGTCCTCCTCTAGTGATGTTTTTGGGTTTTCTAGTTGCTCGAGTGAATTCCAAGTTGCTCAAGTGAAAACTTCATTTCAATTTGCCTCTGGAACATGATTTACTCGAGTGAGTATGAATCTCACTCGAGTAACACTTGTTTTACTCCATCAATTGCATTCTTCAGCCATCTCATTGAGCATTGTACTTTGCTAGATTACTTGCGATTTTTTGTTCATCAGCAAAACAAAAGAAGATCTAAATATGTACCACCATTGGTTCAACAATCGAGAGCTTCCCCATAGGGCTTTATAGTTCTAGTCTTAGGGATGCAATTCATTCATCTTTCCTCATGGTCCCATGTTAATTACCCTTCAGAATGCAGTGGCCCTAACTAGCCTACCAATCACTAGGCATCAAGTTCTTGTTGAGAATGATGGAAGGGACCCTTCTACTGAGGAGGACATTCTATTATGGGCCTCTGATGGGCTTTCATCCTACTCTATAGTACGTTCTTTACATTACTACTCAATTTTTGCTGCTTCAAAACCGTTCTTAACACATTGGATCTTGGTGTGTCATAGGCCTATACCTAAAGACTAAGGCAACTGTACCTATCGCTTATAGCTAGTGGTCCTATGAGTACCAAGTGTCGTATCCTACATAGACTATGATTATTAGATACTCACTCTTTCTCTATTATCTAGCTGGCAAATTAAGTGATTTTGAATGAATAAACTAAACAAAGAACAAGCACACACTCAATTTAAATGATAAAACAAATGATGGGAAATGGCACCTAGACGTTGAATCCCCCTAGACCAAACTAAGTGACGATGACCAGTTACTCAATCAGTTATTCAGGCAATTGGACAGTGGAAATTCCTATTGTATATTAACATCTCTTTTGAGTTAGCTAATTGTTGGGTTTCTTATGCAAATAAACAACATCAAACGCAGAGGAACAAACAATAATATCACACACAAAACATCTAGGAATACTATATTTAATCATAATTAATTGAAGTGGCCGAATATATATACCTTAAAAATCTTTACCGAATTGTTTTTCTCCAAAAGCAAGGTATTGCCGGATTGGTTTATCCTCCTCCTTTATTTGTTTTGAGCCGAATGCAATTGACAATAGGGACTGCCAAAAGACAACTCCCCTCTACTTTCACACACACGAGATGGTTGATTAGGCTAATGTGTGATAACACTTATTCTAGAAACTCTATTCTAAAACTCACAAAGTAATTTTCTCTCTTTGAAAGTGGCACTCACTAATTCGATTTTGACTTGGAATGAATTGAATGGCAAGGTGTGCATCCTATTTATAGGCATTTGAGAAGACCTAAATAGGTAGCACTAAAGAGCCAAAATTTCTCTTCCTTTTCCTCCAAGAATTCGGCCTCTTCCTATTTTAGAAGATGTGTGCTGAATTCTTATCATTGTCACACTAGGATTTGCTTTCCTTGTACTACAAGAATAAACACTTCCTAATTAATTTCGTCACATACAAATTAGGGTTTTTTATTTGTCAAACAAGAATAAAAGTCCTAATTAGTCATGGACTCCTAATTAGTATTTGCTTGTGCCGAATTCATCCTTGTCACACAAGGAAAATGATTCCTAAAAAATAGGAAAGAGGAGCCGAATTTCTCCCTTTCTTTTTAGGTTTTTATGCCGAATTTGCTCCCTCCAATTTAGGTTAGGAAAGACCGAAAATGACATGGGTTTTATTAATATTATTGGACTTTTAATTATATAATACATTCTCATAAAATAAATCACTCACATGGGCCGAATTATGTCACACACAATTAAAAAATTATAACCATGATAATTGGTGATTCATATTAAAAGCCCATTACATTAATGAACTATGTATTAAATCTTATTTAACACATAAATTATAAAATGCTGAATCATTATTGATTAATCAAATTAATCATCTTAATAATTCAATTACTACAAAGAGAGAACCTTTGTAACCAATTCAGACCTTTATTGTGTGTGATCGTGTAGGTTCATTCAATGTTGGCAATGAGCCTAAAATTAATTTAAACCCATAAATCATAATTGGTCTCTAGCAAGACATTATGATTACCCAAATTGAAATGAATGTCAATTACAAATCAACATAACCTAATTACAACCTTATACAACCCTTTGCCTCTCGATATCAGAATTAGCACAAGGCATGGTATGAGTCACCCTTATTTATGCTAAAATATTTCTTTGATCTATAAGTGATCCTGACTAAGTCAAACAAATGATAAAACTAATCCATTTGTTTGGGTGTGGCCACACACTACTCAGTTTCACTAATCAAGTAGCCGGTGATATCTTATCTCTTCTCGAGAGTGGTAATCCCTTCACTTCACTCATGTTCCTTAGCATGACTCATGGCATACCCAATCATGCCCATATTTTTTACTTATTACAAATAACGTTAGGCGTATGTCAAAGTATATGAGAAATCACCCAAGAATCCATAATGATTTCAGGCAAGGGATTCTAGTATAAGCATTGTATGAGAAATACTTATGACCTTTCAACCATGTAGTATTCTCATAAGCGGATTGATCCAAAACACTATTCTCTAACATGTTCTTATGTTCTCTGATTCATATCTCATATCCTATGACCAGTAAAACATGATCATCTCATAGAGTACATACTAGTCTTGGTTTACTTCAATCTCATGACAATAATGGACTAGGGACATTTAGAATAGTATTCTTTTATGCTTCAAGTTTTTACTATCCAAATCACATATTTGATAGCTTAAGCAGAACCACTATTCATAGATGTTTTATCAAATTAAACATGCACAAGAATAATAATGATATAAAACAATGCCTCATAATATTTATATATATAATATAATATGGATACAATGTATTTGGGGCTAGGGCCTACACTAACACTAACGTTTAACGACTAGGTTGATTAATCAAAATCTCTTTCTAATTAAAACCCCTAACGCTGCATTAGCACTCATTTGTGAATATCACTATTAGGTTTGACCCTAATCCGAATGATTTATGTCAACCTATCTCTAGGTTTGCATGCAACTCCTATTAATTAGGGATGATCAAACACACACAGAACCTCTCGATTGCACATGCACGAATCTGTATTGGAATCTAAAAGCTAGCAATAATCAATTCAACAATTGAACAATATAAATCATAATTGAGTCACAATTCCATGAGTAAATTGAATGAACAACAAAGCCCAATAATCACATAATCAGTCTAGGGTTCATCACATCTAGATGCTCAAAATATTTAGTGCATATTTCTAGAGAGAGAAACAATAAGAACAAATGTAAATCAAGATATAGGAGAAGAACCCATGACAAATCCTTCAATCTTTCTTGTGATTCCTTAGATCTTGATGTAAATTTTGCTCCAAAAGTGTTTCCTCTTTAATACCCAACGTTTCCATCTCTAAACTAAGTGTCTTTTGTGTCCAATATCAGTTATCTCAATTGATTTCCATAAACACGCTTAAATAAGTAGAAAAGAACAAATCTGGGCAGCCATGGCCATAACCGTGCCCTACACCGTCGCGTTCATTAATTTTTTACCCAACTACACAGACACGGGTTTTTCTCCATGTCTTGCATTCATCTTCCCGTATATTAATTGTTTTGTACATGTCTGGATTGTTTAAGGATCTAGACTAGTACACGTGTTAGTTTTGTGCCCTAGCCCAATCATGTAAACATTGTTATTTCGGTTTATTTAATACTAAAGTGGCATTTCATTTCTATGAAATATCATTTGTTTTATGAAGATAAAACTCCATGAATAGTTTATTCTTTATTTGTGCCATCAAGTACGTGACTTGATAGTAAAACCATAGAGATAAAAGGAATACTATTCTAAATGTCCCTAATCAATCATTACCATGGGAATGATAATGAATTAAAGATTAGTATGTTGCTAAGTGGATAATCACGTTTTACTAATTACGGATATGAGATATCAACCTTGAACATAGATGCATGTTGGGGAACATCTATTGGACTGGCCCGCTATGAAAACACTTCATGGATCGTTGTCACAAAGTAGCTTTCATGCAGTGTTGATGTTTGAGTCCTCTGACTGAAACTCACTATCGACTCCTACATGAGGAATCGCATGTTTTGACTTAGTTAAACGTTATCCGTAACATGGTAACAATAAAGGCTATGATTGGATATGTCATGAATCATGTAGAGGAGTGATAGTGAGAGTGATGAATTTGTTCCTCTTTTGAAGAGTGATATCTCTTGGCCACTTGATGAGTAGGATTGAGGGAATGTATGCATACTCGAATGAATTGATAAAGGAGTTTGTCAATGTCATTTGTTATATCAATATACTCAAGATCAAGAAACATGCTAAGCTATATAAGGTTGACATGTGACCATGCCTTGTGCTTATATGAGATATCGGGTGACAAAAGGACTATACATCAGACTGTGAAAGGTTAAACTCGGTTCACTGACAACCAATTGATTTTGGGTTACCATAATGTATTACTAGATACCGCTTATAGACTTTGGGCCTAAAGGTTGGGACGA
>CAODLS010555364.1:0-28334 GCA_948243855.1 Flueggea neowawraea | reverse complement strand
AGCAAGGTTAAATTTGCCAAAGTGAAGGATTGTTTCAAGTAAGACCCAAAAACTTATCTATTGCATCCAATTCTGCAGGATAACACTAAAAACTTCCAAAGGAATAGCTACTATAACAGAAGAGGTATGTCCTTTTAAATTTTATCCGTCATAGAATATATATCTGGGAAACTCAGTGATGTGTTTGACCTGAAATGCATATATGTTATTATGCGCACACATGATATAAATTTTTGCTCAAGAAGGATTGCAAATAAGGATTCTGCTGAATATATATTATCTTCTTGCTAACATGGGAGCGCAATTTATGGAGTGGAAAATCATTTGTTTTTTGTTTTCTCCTTTAGATGAGCCATAAAAAAGAAAAATAAAAATCAAGATTTTCGTGTGAATCATTTTGAACATATTTCATGTTATCTAATTTTCAATTTGTTTAAAACGCAAGTAGCTATACCTTTGGAAGTTTTTAGTGTTATCCTGCAGACTTGGATACAATAGATAAGTTTTTGGGTCTTACTTGAAACAATCTTTCGCTTTGGCAAATTTAACCTTGCTGTCTACACCACAATGGTGGGTAATTGTTGCTCTTCGGATGGCAGGATTTGCAAGAAATATTGATGAAATTAAGAGAAGAATATCGATACTGCCTATTTTGCGGATGTAAGGTAACTTCAATATGATTTCTCACACTGTTCCTGGATTAGAATCCCAGAAGTACTTTCCATACACATGCATTCAAGTTTTGCATTAAGCAAAGCTCTAGGTTTTGTGGCTCTGGTTGTTTTACACATGGTCTTGTTTGTTTCAGTTCGAGACAGCAGAGGCACTGCTATCCAACTGCCCTGGTATAGATGAAGATGACCACTAGAATATACTTTCCTAATGCAAGATGCTAGCAGAAAACAAACTTGCTGCCACCAAGTCCTAACATCAATGATTATTCCACATTGGAGCGGTGAAGTTGCTTCAGAAAGGAATGCTACTGTGATTCTTGGCATATCCAAGTGGCAAATATTATTGATCTGATATGCAAAATTATTAGAATATGGAGCTTTGGATATTGAACCAGATACAGGAAGGTGATGATGCATCCAAACAAATTAAGTCAGCTTTGAGAGATGGGTCGTAAACTTGCAATCTTTCAAGTTTCAGCAAGGTTTTGAGAGCATCTTAAAGCTAAGCCAGGAAAATCAGATTAAAGAGTAGGCTTCTTCTATGAATACTGGACATGTAAATGTGTCACCATTTCTCTAAGTTCATATAGGTAAACCACCGTATGCGGTTATAATCCATCAGCTTATGCATTCTTCAAATAAAACATCACTTTTTTTTTTCTCAGATTTTAACTTTAAATCCCTCAACTAATAGTCGTTCGTTCATTAGTACTCTCCAAACAGTTATTTTTGTTTTAAGTTTAGAATCATTACAAGTTCTGGATTTGAAACTTTGAACTATTAACGATTCTAACCTTATATCTTTCAACATGATCGTAACTGTAACCTAGTTGAGAGACTTGGTGACTAAAAGTCGTAATAGTTCAAAGACTATAGGACATATTAAGCTCCACCTTTTAGCAGTTCCTTTTTGCAAATGGGAAGAAAAAATCTATACATCACCAACCCAAAACAGTGAAAAATAGCTCTGAAAGTCTCTTGTGGTCAAATCTCACTTGAGAAATCTGGAAAGAGTTGAAACTCCTATAACCACACCAGCAATTTTTGCAACAAATGACTTCCAAGTTTCTAAATAAGGCTGTATGCCTTATCCATCACTTGTTCACAGTAACATTAGCAGAAAACAAGCCAGAAAGTCAAAACAAGTCTTTCCGGGGGGTAGCCCAACAAGTTCTTGACCAAAGTACAAGTGCTTGAACAAAATAGTACCCCCAGCAAGTTCTTGAAGAAAATAGTACCGAGTTCTTGAACAAAATAGTACATGCTTGAAGTTGTTCCAATCAACATAACTATCCAGAATAACTTAACACACAACAACAATGTTAACTTAGAGAGACCAGTTGATGTGTGTAGTAGAAGAGTCATAACCCCTTGGTTGCTCAAGTTCCATGTATTGCGTCCTTTGTTGATGAGACAACTCAAGCTCACCGGAGAACTGAACGTTGAGTGGCTGAGAAATTTGACGTAGACCAAGATCGGGGCGCATCTCGTGTGAACTGCCACTAGCTTCATTACTCTTGAGACCCCAAGGAGAGTTTGGGTAAGGATTGACAGCTGCACCATGAGAAGCTGTTGACTGAACAGTGGGTGCTCCGCCTGCATTAACCAGGTCATTCATACCAAGACCTGATGCTCTGTTTCTAGAGCCCCATTGTTGATTTGACAGAAGAGAGAGAGCACAGCTTGAGTCACTGACACCGACTCCAGTAAAGCATTCTCCTGGAGGAATTCCAGAACTCGGAAAACCAGTCCCACTTGATGATCCCTGCAGATAAAGGTTAGATGGAGGATTCTGAGAGTTGTTCTGCCATGGATTTGGAGTAGACCTCCCTGAAACAGTTGTGTGATTCCCACGTAGCCGATCAGCTGAGTATGACCTTGGCCACGCATCCCTGGCAACATTCCTTGGGTAGGCACTGAAGTCCACAAGAAAGCCTCCTCTACTGCTATCTGTCATAACTACATTTAATCATGTCACAATGATGTACCAAAGAAAGAATGGTTGTAAAATAAGTGGTGAAGTTCGTAGAATGTCAAAGCATTTAGCTTATTGGTCTGTCTAAAGGATGCAGTAGCAGATGTAAATAAGCTCACTAGACAGGCCATTGCACTTAAATGCACCGCCAACCATGCAAAGCCCCTTACCAGACATAGTAGAGCAGAGTCGACCATAGCGAGATGATAACCCTGATTCAGGCGGTGGCTTCCTGCGTCGCTCGTTGTGGCCAGCCAGACGCCTACGGCAACTTCGTTTTCCTTGGTCAAATTCAGGAAGTTGATGAAATCTGGGTAATGAGAAAATCATTAATATTGATGTTTTGAAAAAGAACACTGTAACACATCAGTGAATAAGTGCAGATGGATGAAGGAAAACGTGTGCAAGTAGATAAAGGAGAGTAAGCAATCATTTTCTTATTATCCTAATTTTATGTTAACAAATCATAAAACACAAACAATCAACTCAAAACAGCTGCAACTAATCTAGAAGCCAGAATTCCCAAGTAAACCCTCAAACATACATTGCAGAAACCAACCAGCAGTAGAAACATTATTTTCAAGTAATAATTATCATAATCAAGTCCAGAGAAGCAAAGTTACTGGAAATAACACATAAAAGCAAGACAGTTGAGAGTAAACCTTACAACAGATATGCGTCTGACTTAAGTTCAAAACACGGAGGAACTCAGGCATATATAATCCAAAAAATAAGAGATACATAAAACATACTTAAGAGAATTTGCTGGTAATAATCTCCTTCAATTACGAGATGAGATGGAAACACCAGAATACCCAGTAGTACACAAAAATATAGACAAAACAACCTCAAAAGTTTCGAACTCTGCAGAAACTCATAACTCTAGATTTAACCCATTTCTTCCCCCACACGCCTTTCACCAATATTTATGAAGTTTTCAGTCAAGTTCATGTTCATAAAAATTGCTGAAGCTACAATTTTGTTCTTCCAAATTTTATTTTCAGACCAAGTCATGAGAAGTCTACAACAGCTCACTCACACAAAGTTAAGAATACATTATTTACTGAGAATTGATAAGTTTCACTACCACTTTCTGTTTTCATCCTCAAAATACAGTTCCTCTGGTGAAGTAGTTCTATTGCGTCTTTGGAACAGCTTCAAGGATTATTTCCTGTATAAAGGTCATCATGCATTTTTTTTTCACTTTGGGAAGTGACTTTTTAACTCACTACTACAGAACTATAAATGCTACATTTACATTTACCAAACGTTAAAAACATAGCTATTCCACAATAGTGCTCCCATTACAACTTTCTATCAACTGATTTGCGTTATTACTTATCAACTGCATTGTTTCATTTTCCACTCTTATAGTTCAATTTTTTATAAAGTGATAAAGAACACGCCCTCTTTTTATTTTCTTGACCAAGAACAGTAGAACGCGCACACACTAGTGGATACTTGTTTTAATATTATTATGGTGGAATTCTTTTCCAAAACATTATTGCAGTGAGAGGTATCCCACTCATATATATGCTATTCCGGGAAAAGAAAAGATCAGAACTTGGAATAAAAACAAAGAACCAACTGCTTAAATCTCATGTGAAACAACAGAAAAAAGTTAGTCTCATAATTTTATAACATACAACGATGAAGCGTGGTCAGAGAACCACTGACTTGCACATGGAGACCATAATATGATATCCAAAATTCAAGATTTGGGTCCTAAACAGGCAAAAGAATTATATCAGCACACCAGAACAACAGAAACACACACAATGACAGTTGAAAGCATAATGACCGTTTTGTTTAACGAAATTTTACTTTGAATGAAGAGCCAAAACTATATTCATCACTTTAGTGGGGAAAAAAAGTCAGAATGTCACACCTTATTATTTCATTTTCTCTCTTTTTTTAATTAAAATTTTACGTTGATTATGGCCTTACATTTGAAGTCTTAGTCAATAAAAAAATAATGTACTTTCGCACCTTTTAATCTGCCACAAATGCCTCATGAATAAGTACAGAAGATGCCAGAACAAACAACACAATAAAAAAAGTCGAATAAAGAAATGAAGAATAAATCTTTAGCCTAAATCCATAGAGTAGCTTCCAGAGCAGTATATTACCAAAATCAACTAAATACCATCCAGGTCTCAACCAGAACCTAAGTCTATAAACAACCAAACACTAAGAACAACAAGGACTAAAGCTCCAATAAACTATTACTAGCACAAACATCAATCAATTTTAGCTGCTAAAACCTAATAAATCCAAAACAAAAAACCAAGTGGACAGCAACAACTGCAATAAAAAAAAGAAATCTTAGAATGGCAAGCTGCAAGCAGCATAAATCCCATCTTAAAGGCAATGATAACTACCATATAACCATAAAGAGCAATCACATAATTCCACTTCATTATTTATCCCAAAACTAATTAGAGTAATGAACCTGAACTCACTTATCAGCACCAAAAAGGTCCATGAGGTTGCAAGACCAAAAATGCTGGAAATCTTTTTTCTCCTTTTCAAAACCAGTTGAACTTAATTCCTTGAAACTAGAAACAACACTGGTTTTAACTTTACATAAACTTAACCAAGACATTGGATATACACAAAACAGAATAACCCACCTGTGCATTCTTTAATTTTCAACTCAGAGAAACCATAAAAGTCAGACATTCATCGAAATCTTTTACTAAAACAGCAAGATAAAGAATTAATGCACAAGAGGAATGAAGCAATAAATTGAAAAGGAGAAAAAGACACAAGCTTTAATGTTAAAAATGCAGTCCAGCGAACTCATAAGGGTTCAGTCTCTGGTTCAAGCATCATAACCAAATTAACCAAAAACCAAAAGGGGAAACAAAGTGAGCACCTGCTACACTGCTGACAAAACCTTTGCTCTAACCCATTAACAACAACCTTAGGAGACTTGGAGTGCATGCCACAAACTTTGTGCCTAGAATAGTAAGCCTTAGCATCACTCAGATCCACTTTACACCCTTCAACTTGACATCTTGGAGGCTGTTGCTGCCCACCCTGAACCTTCCTACCCGGCTCGGATGAAGACCCAGGACCCGACTTTCCCGGAGCTCCAGTACCCACATCCTGAAAGTAGATTTTTTTCCCAAATTTCAAGCCATTAACAGACTCAGACTCAGGAGGAGGTGGAGGAGAAGTAGTGTTGGAGTTAGCAGAGGCAGAACCCATTTCCATAAGCAGTGTCTAGAGCTCATTTCATGGTTCTGGATTACCGGGTCAGAGGCCAAAGGCTTGAACTTTAACGGGTGCTTTGTGTTTAGTGCTTGCAAAGAAGAGAGAGAAAATGAAGCAGAGAGAGAGAGAGAGAGAGAGAGAGAGAGAGGTTGTGGGTTATTTTAGAGAAGAAAGTAATAAAAAGTAGTGAAAAGTGGGCACCTGACAATGGCCCATTGCCAGCGAGCGAGAGTGAGAGAGAGAGTGGCTGTGTATGTTGTCGATGGGTGCTTGTGTATAGAACCAACAGAAACTTTCTTTCTCTCTTTCTGAACCAAATTTAAAGAAATTGCAGAGAGATAGAGAGAGCTACTTTGGTTTTGGACAGTTTCTTGAGGGAACCGAACTTAAACAGTTATAGCAAAAAAGAACTTAACAAACAGTCAATTTTTTCCCTCATTTTTTTTTTCTTTTAAGAAATCTTTATTACTGTACTTTGTTTTAATTACTGATAAAATCATTTTATTTTTTATCAAAAATTAAATTTACAACTATTTTGATCATTAATGAATTTTTACTAGACTTGTTTAAATAAAAAATAAAAATTCTATTTGTTTTAAATTTATAATTTAATAGATAAATTTTAAAGTTATTTTATATGTGTCTTGTGTTAAAATTTATTTATTTTTCTGTTAATAGGCTGATATAGAAAATGCCACATAGTAAAAATGTTGACGTGTCAACTGATGGGCATGTTTGTTGTTGTGATTTGTAAAAATGTTAGTAGCAGACGATGATTGACAAACCTGTTGTATAAAAATATTTTTATGAATGTAAAAATTTGTTTAGTTAAAGTGTGATGTGTAATTTAAAAGTGTAATAAATAGTTTTAATTTTCTATTATAATAAAAAATAAGAAATTTTAATTTTTCTGAAACAAAATTTTCAAGAAATATTGTAATTGTGAATCGTATTTTTTAAGTTACTAAACATTTAAAAACTGTGATTGATTTGAGAACATAGTATTATAATCTCAATGCAGTTCTAATTTCAATACTAAACGGACAAAGTAGGGTTTATTATACTGGCATCATAGCTAAACAAAGAAAAATTGATGGTAAGAAGGAGATCATTTTTCTGCTCAAAATTCCATATCTATGGCAAATGAACTAGATTCACATCTAACCTGATTTAACCCAATCAACCCAACCTACTAACCCTAACCGTAAGTTTGACCCGTCGCTCAACCCATTAGAATCCACACATCACCTCTCACCATTTCTCTATCTCTCTTCCAAGCTTCAATGAAAATGTTCAATTTTCAAATTGGCTATTTATTTTTTTATGGATATACTCATTTTCAAAACAAGCACTTATATTGTATACTCATCAAGAACAGACTTTAAATGAGTTAATTTTTTTTAGAAAAAAATAGAAAGTGGCTCGTCTATTAACAGTACAATAATCACCAATTGAATACTAGATATCCTCATCTACTAAATGCAAAGCAAATATAGATATTGTTCTTCTAAAAGAAGTTGGATAGTTAATAATTAAAAGGTTGTGAATATTTTCTTTTTTATCATGGAGTTCTATTTAATTTATTAATTTATAATCTATTGTCAAATCAATTATTTAAAAATTCCCCATTAATAACTTTAGCGAACAAAACGGTTTTAACCAAGAAATATTCATGTTTTATTGGAAATATGGATGGCTATTGGTAGTATATAGGTAAGACATGTGAATATCTTTATTCAAATTTGTAACTCGTACCATTTATTTGTATCCATACGAGCAATAAAAATCATTATATTTGCCGTATTCGTATAATACCAATTTATTCGTAGGTATCTATTTATATGTTATATATATATTTTATATTTATATAATGGGTTTAGATAACAAATATGGGTACAAATACAATTAGAGTAAAATTATTTTTATATTTTATTTATATGTGCCAATAAAAATGTAGATAATATTTATATTCATATTCGTACCCAGTTAAATACACTTTGACTTAATATGAATAGGAATGGTATGTCATAAAGTACCTATTATCATCCACATCCTGAGACATCGGAGATTTTTTTTTTACTAGAACAATTGGAGAGTTTAATTAGTTAATGATACATCCACTACTACTATCCTACTCTACCATTTTCAAATTTACAATTGTTAGTTACCTCCATCATTTATCAAATGACAACAATGGGAGAGGTTGGTTGATTCATGACAGAGAGTTTCATCGATGATAGCAGTTGGAGTATTTGGTTGATAACTGTGATAGGAAGGGCAACGAACAAGTATACATATGAAAATGGCGGTGGAGGCCGGTAGGAGTGGATGTATCGAACTTAGTTATGTTTGGACCAAAAAACCATTTTAATGATGTGAAAGATCAGAAGAGCCCTCCGCTGTATTCCATTTGGGATGTTGTGCCAAAATTTTGGGCGGGGAGGAGAATTCAGAGTAGGTGGCCTGATTTGGAAATTTTATGATTGGAAGTGACATCTTCTTTTTCTCTTTCTTTTACTTTTTGTTTCTTTTTCAGTGTATTTGGCGACGCCGTCGTGGTGTTCTTAGAAAGAGAACCATACTACAAGGAATTATTTTCTGTTAAAAGTGCGATGGGATTATCGTGTAAAATAAGAACCCAGTGAATCAATGAGCCTGAGTATGCATTGTTAGAGGTTTGCTTTTTTTTCTTTTTGTTGAATCAACAATTCAACTCCTCACTTGTCATGTCCACTCTGACACTGGCGGAGCCATAATTAAGACTACGGGGACTAAATCATCAACAGAGACAAACTCACAAATTCAATTTTTCAGCTATTTTTAAACCCTAAATTAATAAAAACTGTATTTTTGGTAAGGAAAATTGTCAACTTACCAAAGAGATTGGTGATGCAGCAAGAAGAAGAAAAGCAAAGCAGTAGTGGACGAAGGTAGAGGTTGTTAGCGTTAGGTCGGCGTCGGAGAAGGACAAGGGAAGGCGGATACTGGAGAGCATCTGTCTTTTGTTTTAACACCGTTTCGCCACGGTCTTTTTTTTTTTTAACTGTGAGATGAAATGACGGCCCACTCTTCTTTTTTTTTTTTTTTTTATGTGCACCGTTTCATTCCACGATTCTCATTTTCAAAACGATGTCGTTTTATCCTGTTTTGCTACAGACTCAGTCAAACACAGCATTTGCTGGGTTCACTTCAAGGCAGAGGCAGGGGCGGAGCTTTGATCACTTGGGCCATGGCTGGATTTTACTGGGAATGTGCAAATGAGTCGAGATGCGGGTTAGTAATTATGGGCTTGATTGGTTGGAAGTAAGTAAAGGAAACGTTACTTTTTAGAAAATAAGTAAATTTCATTTGTTTAGTTGAACAAAAGAAGTTAAAATTTTTGAAAAGTTAAATATTTGACTTATTTTTGACATTGGGAAGTAACTTCCTGATGGAGGGTTAAGAAGTCCAACTTTCTTAGTAACTAACTAAGTATTTTACGAATATAATCTCAAAATATTATTTATTTATAATTATTTATTTATTTTTAAAATTTCATAAATTATGTCAATAATAAATTTTGATAAATTATTTTATAAATAATTTTTTTATAAAATATTTTATAAATAAATTTCAATTTTATATAAGTTATAAAAAATATTTTATTATTTTTTAGATTTTCAAAATATGTTTTATATGAAATATTTTCATTTAATTAATAAATAAATTTTGTCAAATTTTTAAAAAATTAGTCTTTGTTATAGAATTGTGTGAAAAAATAACTATAGTTTTATTTCTCATAAGAAAAACTATGTTATGTAATAAAAATATTTTTTTTGTAATTTTTTTATATTATTAATTAAAATTTAATAAAAATAAGGGTATTATTGACTTTTTTCAACTAATTTCTCGGGAAGTATAATTTTGAACCAAACACAATAAATTACACTTCCCAACAATTCAACATACCAACTAAACACATTTGAAAGTAGCTCATGAGAGATAATTTTCTGGAAAGTTGAACTAAGCGAGTCCTATGTGTTTAGTTGGATAAGAGTTAATGATATTCCTCTAAATTAATAGAAATGTTGTGTTTTATTTGATGTATATTTGGTGAAGCAAATTATAAAAAAGACTGTATAGTGAAAAGGTAGAAAGAATTCACATTTTTTGGTACAAAAGTATATTGTAGAAGTAAATCGCATAATACAAAAAATAAAAAAAATACACATCTTTTTAAGTACAAATTCTTTATACAAATCATAACATATATAAATGTATATGTGTAGAAAAAACTTTTTTAAATTATTATATATTTATTTATTTTTTATAATTGCAAATATATCTTTATTATTTTTTAATAATTATAAATATATTAATTTTTTTAAATAATTTGTAATTATCTCAACAAAAAATCTAACAAAACCAATAGTGTTTATTTCCACTCTAAGGAAACCGTAACAGGAGGACTATATTTTCGGTGCACAATGCAATCGATTTCAAAACAACCTCACATTAATAGACGTGGATTATATATATGTGGACTATATTTTTGGTAGATCCTCACATTGACTTGGCGGTGGTCCTCACATTGATTTCTAAGGACTATATTTTCGGTGGTGTTTATGTAAGACGAGATTATGTAATTAAAAGCCATGACAATAAGCAAAAAGGAAAAAATTCTATATGGTCCCTAGACAAAGTAAGAAAAATATTTTTGGACGAAATTATCAATGCCACAACTTATAAGGTAAATTATTAGTGAACTAAATATTATTTACAAATTTTAAAACATCAAATATTTTTTAATAATATTATAGTACAAAGTCGCATTCCAAGCAAATATCCCACCTTTCAAAAGCTCCCAACGAGTTTTTTAACCCTTAACAAGAAGAAAAGATAGACAAAATATTTAAAGAATAAGTTATTGCCAGCACAAAATTTTTAGATAGAGAAAAAATGTTTGGAAGTAGATGATTAGAATATCTAAAGTATATAGAAGAGACATACTTGATAAATAATTTAAATATGAATTATCATAGTGATAATTGGAAAAATTTTATCCATTATCAATTGATCATTGCCACCACGCTTTCGAGAAATATGTAAAGCATTTAAAGTCTAGAAGTAATAAAAGTAATGGCACCAAAATTAGCAGTTTAGGGTTGCATCAATAAAGCAGTATAAGCAAAGGTAGGAACAAAGACGGATTGTTTATAGCAAATGTTGGCTTATAGAATTTGAGATTAAGGAAAAGAATAGGTTGAAGTGTATAATATATAGCGCTGCAACAAATATTGGATATATGATTGTTGAGACAACAAATCGCCAAGTTAAAACTTCTTTTATTCTATCATGATAAATAAAAGTCTTAATAGGTCGGAGTATCACAATCTTATATAATAAAGAAAGTGAATTCAATAGAAGTGGTGACTTTTAACTAAATATGTACTATAATTTTTAAAATAATATTTAAGTAATACTTTATTAGTAACAATAGTTGTGGAGTTTAATTAAAACTAACAAGTTGTTTAGAAAAGTGATAATACTTTTTATAGCCAACACATTAAAATTTAGATGACTATAACCAATAGGCTCTGAGCTCATTGTATTGGTGTTTAGAGTTAACTTTAATACTAAGATGTCATAGTGAGTGATTAAAAAAGAATTAAATTAAGTCAATAAAATATTTATGAGAAATAAAAATAAATTAATAAAATAATTTAATATCATCATATTAATGTCGTCAATTATTCATTATAATATTATTTAAAATTTTCATAATATTAATATATAATATGTAATTAATCTAAGTGCGTCCAAAAAAGAAACAGAAATGGCGAGAGAGCTAGCTAGAGTTCAATTTAAATTTCATTGTAAAAACATCTAACAATTCATAATTTTGAGGAAAATAAAATTTGTAATTATATGTTCATACCATATAATTATCTTCAGGTATCTTATCAAATTTGTAATTGTCTTCTATTTCGTTATATTACATAATTATCTTATCCTACCGGATGAGGAGGTTGGTAGCTTTTTTTTTCCCTCTATTTCGTTGAAGCGAATTGTTTGTTTGGCTTAATGCGGTAGTTTTTTTTCTTTGTTGTAGTTGAGTGCTAAGACTGGGGAGTTTAGGAAAAGGTTGGTGTAAGGGGAAACGCTGGCAGATATTCAAGTAGGTTTGTGACTGATAATTTCTCTTATTGATAACCATATTAATTGGAAAAATTTGATCGTTTCACCATTTAATTTTATACATTCACTAATTTATACTCTGTTTTTATGTTATTATTACTTTTTGAAAAAAATTAAATACAATAATTACGTAATTAATTGACAAATAATTTTTATCACAAGAAAGTAAAATAATATCTTAAATATAATTATTTAATACATTAATAAAAATATATATCACATGTCATATACGCGCTTAAAAAACTATTATATATACATGAAACAAACAAACAAACCCAGAGTGAATTATCTATACATCTTTGAGGTTTGATGCAGTTTGTGATTTTGTTACCGCCTTTTTTAAAATAAGTATTTTTTTGAAGCCTCCTAGATGCATTATTTAATTTACCACCACGCCCCAATTGACCTCGAGAACTCAAGTTTCCAAGGCAGACCTAACTCCTAAGACCATTAGGCCACATCTATTCTCTCAGTTTCTCCATTTTAATAGCCATGATCTTTGATAATTATAGCTTATCATTTTAATCCGAATAAAAAAGTAGTTATTTAAAAAAATACTTTTTTTAAATAAAAGAGAGCGATATAATACATTAATTGAACTCCTGATTTATCCGTATTTGAAGCGCCGGAAATTCGACACAAGTGAGCTATAATCAATTACCTACAATTACAAACCCATTGGTTGCATGTATATAAACACACACAAAAGATCCAATCGATGCGGCAATTAAATTACGTTCGTGGTGTATCGTTTAACCTGGGGAAAATTGATGGAGTTTTGCCATTTTTGGTGTAAATTTGTAATTGCTCCAATCAGTTATCACTCCGAATTGACACAGCTAAAAATGAGCAAGCATTACAATTATGAAGTGTCATTCAGTCTCTTATATCCAGAGTAAAATCAATGAATCGAACATATAAAATCAATAAATATGCTCTACCATTAAATGATAAACTTACCTATTTTTAGTGAAACATTCAACCCAAAATCCATCAGCAACCGTCCCATCATATTCACGGAAACTTATTTTCATTTTTTCGATCTTATGTAATAATAGAATAGATCATTTCCAGTAACGATAGATTGAGCCGTTAAATAGATTAATTATAAAAACAATAATACAGTATTACCTTTTTTTAAAAACAAAAATGACAACATATAAATAATTTCGAATATACAATAATTTTTAAATATATTAATAATTAACAATAATAATATTTATTATTGTTGCTATTATTATTATTATAGTTCGAAAATCGCGACGTCCCTATTATTGTTGTACGGTTATTGGTATTATAGTAATAATTCAAGCATACATAGATAACTTTGCTAAAATAGGAAGCTAAAACCACAAATTTATCATCACCAAAACCTCATTAAATAAAAAAAAACTCCTTAAATCAACCATTTTCTTATTTTTTTTAGGACTAGCGTTTTAAGTCATTTTATTTATTCTCACTTCGAATCAAATATATATCCCCTTAGTGCTGAAATTCATTTCAAGAGAAGCTATTGTGAATATATTCTTCAACGATCACTAGACTCACCCAATCAATGTATTATTCGCTTAAAACTCATTATAAACACTTACAATTTTGCCATTAAAAAGACACCATGAGTCTAAGAGAGTAATATACTTATAAGAATCCTTTCTCTTAACTCTAAAATAGTGTGGGATACATAACAAATCAATTGTCCCCCAAGATTATTTTCAACCCAAAACTCTATTTTACAACAACTTATTTTAAAAATATAACATCTATAGTAAAAATATCTCTAACCTATAACTCTAAAAAAATGTTCTTTCAAAATTACATTTTTTACTATTATTTTTTATAAATTAAATATAAACTTAATTTTTTATTTAATTATTTATTAAATAAAATTAATTATGTGATTTGTCAAAATAAGAATAAGATTAAAAAAATTAGTATTGCTACAGTGCCATGTTGCATAGCTCTGTAGCAAACGCAAAAAAGAATGGAAGAATAAAGCTAGGTTGGAAGCCAAACCAGCTTGAGTTTTGCGTTTTCCACAAAAACTCAACTGGTTTGGATTTAGTCTAATTGAGGCTAATTGATAGGGATGTTAATTTATACCCTACTTGATAGGTATTGATCCTATCAATATTTAATTTATGATGGTATTATTCACTTTAATTGAATATAAATATAGATATGAGTAATACCTGTATTTTACTGTACGATATGAATATGATATGGATATAGGAATATGGGTAGGGTATGGATATAGGAATATCATACCCGTATCCTTATCCATTGGGTAATATTTGTATCCGTACCCATTACGCATACCCACTACATATATATAATACATATGTATATATATAGATATACATATATATGTATATATATGTATGTATGTATATATATGTACACACATATGTATTATATATATACACACACATATGTATTATATATATGTATATGTAAAGAGAGAGAGAATCATTTGAAGGTAAATGAATTTTTATATTTGAATTAATTAATTTGTAATTAGAATGAGATTATAAATGTATTTTGTTAGATATTTTAGTTTTTGATGTAGTTAGAAAGAGATGCTACTATTGAAAAATTATTATAGTTTTATATTCAAATAACTTATAATAACTAAAATATTTTGAGAAAAATTTTTGTGTGTAAAACTCATTCATGTAATATTGACATAAAAAAATTAAAAATTGATTACAAAAATATCGTGTTAGTTATATACATGATATGATACGATTAACAATTATATTTATATACACTTATTTTGATGATATGGAAGATGACCTAGAGATTTTAGATATTATATTTTATATTATTTATTGATATTAATAATTATTTCAAGTAATTTTCTGATTTATTTTTAATATGTGTATTGTTTTATTACAAAGTCAACTACAACAAATGATTAATTTACCAACAAATCAAGCATGAAAGTTTAAGAACAATATTTTTTTGTCTAACTTTATTTTGGTTTAACATATGTTGGTATATTACTATCACAAATATAACTAATATATATTTTATTCTAATATTTTCTTCACAGTAAAAGACTGTAACTAAGAGTTATAATTTAGAGGTTGCAATGAGAATGTTGAAAACACTCCTCATCTTTATCCTTGTATAAAATTTTAGACTATAATTTTTGTATAAATTATCTATCAAGTGAAAACTTATCACTTTCTTATTTTATTAATTACATTCGGTTACAAATTATAACTTTTATATTATGTTGTGTAAATATAATATTTCATATTATCTTTTATATTTTTTAAATCTATTATTTTAAAATGATTATAAATTATTTTTTAAATTAATTAATTAAATTTAAACTACAAGTAAATGAGTACCATACGGGTAAATAGATACCCTATGAGTAATGTACGAGTAATAATTTTTGTCACTCGCACGAGTACGGGTAGAGTATGGATACATAATATGAATTACGGGTACAAGTAAGAATATTAGTATACCCTACCCGTTGTCATCCATACTAATAGACTCAGGAACACGATCTTCATTTGATTCGGGCTCATTATTGGCCCTCACAATTTTCCAAGCACTCACGGGAGAGAAAAATATTTATAAATGACTATTAATTTTTACTCCTAAATATGAAATATATGCATCGGTTTCATTTAACATGTTTTTAGTATTTAATATATATATATATATATTTTAAAAGAAATGTCACTCTCTTTGATTTTTACTATTAAAAACATATTATTTGTTATCAGCAAAATCTTCTATTTTATTTTCCAACGAGCCTTGAAAGTGAAAAAGAGAGTATTATTGGAGCATACAATGATTTTAAAATGAACTAAAATAGATAATTGAATTGTTTTTAGTATAATAGGGAATCTAATAAGCTCTGATAAAACCTTCTTTTTTGAACTGAACTCTAATAGAATCTTCAAACCGTATAAATAACCTAAATTTAATAATTGCTTTATCAATTGACATCCAATCCATTTATTCTAGTATATGAACTTTAAATGCTCTCAAATCTCAAGTGTTTGTTCGGTAGTAAGAAAGTGTACTAAAAAAATGTAGGAATTAATAAAAATAAAAATATTTAATTTAGAGGAAGCATGAAATTAAAAGAAACTTTGATCATTTTTTAAATTTTCAAAAAGTAAATCATTGAGAGAAAATTCAGTAAAATAAATTCTTTTAAAATGTATTTCTATAAAAATGAGAGATTTAAACCAAAAGCATACCAGGGAACAAGGCATTTCATCCACCTAATTTTTGCAATAAAAAGCCAAGCGAAGGTGTAGTCCAACAGTGGAAATGCTAGGATGGGACACAGTGGAGTCTCTCTCCATCATCCATGGCCCCAACTAAACTTTTTTTTCTTTTCAAGACAGAGGATATATATGGAGAGGATGTGACACTTTTGGGGGCTAGCGATGTTGGCAAATGTGATGCGTAATAATTAGAGAGCTCGAAACTGAGAGGAGTTTGGGTCTACTTTTTATAGCCAATTCATATGTGTGATCTTTTGATTCTTTTCAGTAGATTTCCAGTAGGATGTGACTGTATTTTTCGTTGGTTTCTTTGCTTTTTCCACTGAAAAACCATATGTAGTTGCATAGAATGGATACTTAGTTACCATTTGTTACTACCATGGTTACATTTTTTCGTTGCTAACTTCTAGTTGCACTTTGGTTACACTTTTTAGAAGTGAATTTCCCCACCTCCTTGAAACCAAAAGTATATATTTTGGTTTTTGGTGTTTGAATCGGCATGTTATAAATTTACCATTGTAAAAGAAAATTTACAATTTATTTATGTTCTAATAAAATTAAACATCACCAATTATAACGACAACTGTCAATGTAGAAATTAAGCAAATTTTAAAAAGCTACTAACATATTTTATCTTAGATGACTTATTTTTATGTGTTTGTTTTTTAATAAATTAATTAATACATACTATCATAACAAAAAAATAGATAGTAAAAATTTTTAAAAATTGAGATCCTTTATTGTCGTTGTCTAAGCACAATAGTAAACTTATAGTCAAAGAATCGTCTCGAGACTTTGAAGTCTTTGAGTTATTAGCATTGAGGTCTTTAAGAATTGGATTCCAAACTAAAGGGTTTAAACTCCACAATTCCAAGCACTAGGTTCCAAGCTCCGGAGAGTTAGTTTCTTGGCTACAAGCTTGTAAGCTCTAAATTCTGTACTCGCATGATGGGTTGAATGAATGAATAAATGAATGAAAGTGATTTTCTCCTATAGACGCTTTCGACAAACCATGTAAATTAAATTGTCCTCTTTCTTTTCATGTTTCCAATGGTGTATATATTAAACTCATTTAGTCCGACAAGACTAAACTCATTTAGTCGAAAGAGGCTCAAACAATAATAATTAAGGATTTGTTTGGAAGAAATAATATATTTTATATTTTATGTAGATTTTGTAATGAATGAAAATAATCATATAATAAAAAAAAATATATTTTTTAATAATATACTAAATAAACAACATGCTAAATGCTCTTTTTATCAGACGAACACTAAGTTAAGACAGCTCATAGTTTGGCCCTAGAATTTTTAAATTGGATCCTTAAAATCTGAACTTTTTTTTCACCTATTAGTCCCATAATCTTTTCAAAACCTACCTGTTAGTCCAAAATTTAACTCCGTAAAGCGCGTAATGTAGCATCTCCGTCAAGGAGAGTAGATACAGTTTTCAGAGAGACACATATGAAAAATTTGTCTAAGCCAGGTGTGGATTCAGCTCAGACTACGTTACACGTAAGCAACAAAACAAAACCAATACTTTACCCAAACAACAAACCAAACCTAAACTTCCTCTATTCATCACCACCATGACCCACGCCACTGCAACTAAGCCAACCCAACCCAACCCACCTGTCATCGTTCTCTGTGTTCTTTGTAGCCCCCCTCTCTCTCTCGTCACTTCCCTTAAATACCCACATCATTGTCACTGCTCTCTCTCTCTCTCTCTCTCTCTCTCTTCTCACTGTTGCGAGCTAGCGAAGTGCTTCATAGTGTTGCGAGCCTACACCGAGAGACCTCTCAAAACCCAAATAGCGTGCTCAAAAACTGACTGGCGAAGTGTGCTGCAAACCGCAAGGTCTTCGTATCTGACTGGCGAAGTTGTTCTCATTTTCGACCAATTGTGCAATGAGGCCCAGTAGTGGCAATTCAATTGAAGTAACAAATAAGCTAAGATTTTTTTATTTTTAAGAGGATTTTTCAATTTGAGAAGGGTTCTTGTTTATGGATTTGGTTCTCAAAGAGAGGAAGAGACTGAATTGAGAGGGGCAAATAAAGAGAGGTTGAAAGAGAGAAGAGAGAAAATAAATGAACAAATGAAGGAATCTGGTTTAAGTTTCAGTATATAAACAAGGGTAAGATAGTAAATGCAAATTTCTATTGACGTCGTTACTTTAAAATCCGTGTGAAGGACTAATGTGCTTTCGCAAAAAAAAACACGAGGACTGACCTGCTAATATAGGCAAACCTAAGAGACTTAGAAATTATTTTTCCTTAACATTTTTTTTAGGAAATTGCGTGGTCTACGTGCTTTAATATATAATATTTGCTCCGCACGGTCTCATTATAGATATTACATATTCTCTTTCCGTAATTGTTCATTCACGATGTCCTATTTTTGATTCATGGTTTCGTTATTTTCAATTCACGCTGTTAGTTTTTGATATATTAATTGTACTATTTTATCGAAACTATGTTGTTTTGTTTTCTTTTCATGTTGTATTTGGTTCTAGCAGTTGTAATTATTATTTGTTCACCGTTTTACATTTACCAATGCTAATTATTTTTAATTCTGTCTCTAGTTTTTCACCACAATTTCTTGTTTGGTTTAGGTTTAGGCTGCTTCAAGCTGATTTTCAAATTTCATTGTTTGCAAATCAATTTGTGTTCTCTCATTCATTCTCTGCTTCAGTGTCTCCATGTTCTTAACATCTTTCTATACGTTCTCTGCTTCAGTAAGCTTGACAGTTTTTAGTTAGTGATTGATAGTTGCAATCATGACTGAGTATGACTCCTTTGGTTTTATATTTTGAAATGAAGCTATGATTCCATTCTCCGTTATAATGAACCAATTTTTGAATGTTCTCCATTCTTGTTAAACATAAATAGTTTCTAAACAAATCTTAAAAAAGTTATAAAATATGGAGAACTTATGTATATTAAACAAATATACAACGAACATACACTAAACAAGTTTTATATAAGTCTTAAACAAGTTATAAAATATGTAAAACTTATATATATTAAATAAATATACAATGAACAGACATTAAATAAGTTCTAAACAAGTTCTAAAATATGTAAAACGTATATATATTAAACAAATATACAATTAACATACATTAAACAAGTTCTAAACAAGTTTTAAATAAATTATTGTATATGTAGTTTTTATATATATTAAACAAATATATAAACATAAACAGACTTTAAACAAGTCTTAAACAAATTATGAAATCTGTATTAAATAAATTATAGAAAAGTTTGATTAACACTGGGAAATAAATACTAAATGTATTAAAGATGAGATATAATACAAAATTGTTATCTTCAATTTGTATAACAATTAAACAAAAAACAAACAAATAATTAACATTATTTTATGTAATGTAAGTCTGTTTTTGAATGGTTGCTATTTGTTTGGGATTTTCGATCTGTTTTGGAAGTATATTAGAGCTAAATAATCACGATTTTATGATCTATTTTGATTGCTCTGTTTTTTATTTTGGGACCGTGCGACTGTAATTTATAATATCGTTGGCGAGCATTGGAGTTTTTAAAATTTTTGTTTAAAATTTTGAAATAAGGCCACTTGTAGCGGTAATTTCTACATCTGGGTCACGTTTATTGTATTTGGCCCCATTTTTTTTTCAAATGAAAAAACATTTCATTAAACCTAGCCATATGGGAGATGCATATTACTGTGAGAGGGACAAATACAACAACTCTTAATCAAAGTGAATATAACAGAGAAAGAAACAAATTGGTGCAATCCAACGTGATATAACAACTAGTAAAAACGATTGTTGCTAGAATTAGTCTTTAGAGAATCTCTCAAGAAGAGAAGAGCTAATGTGCCAAACAGATTAAATTCCATTAATGTTTCAACGACATAACTTATACAATTAACACACATTTCAGTCAATCATAAAATAGTGAATATATTAATGAACGTTCAACATTAACGTTATAATAGGAATAACAACTCATATTCTGCCATGATGGTAATATTTATATCCAGTCAACATGGATATTATCTTATTTAACTAGATATAGATAAAGTCTAGACATTACACATATTTTATTATATGAGTATGGACATGGTGCAAGTATGAATATACTCTACCCTAGACTAGTGGTGTTGCCGGTTCTGGAACCGGCGGTTCCGTTTTATAGAATGGAAGAACCGGAACCAAACCTTGGTTCCCACAGTTTGGTCCGGTTCCGATTTCGATTTAACCGATTTTGACTGGTTTAATCACCGGTTCAACAGCCGGTTCCGGTTCGGTTCCTTCTTTTTTTTCTTCAAAAAATTTATTTTTAATCTGCTATTTTATCCAACTAATTTTTTTCGGTTTGTAAATTTTTTTATATTCAATAATTAACTATAGTACCAATAATACATTGTATTCCAAATATTTTTAAAATAATTTCCAAATAAATTAACTATTTTACTAGTAATTACATCACATAATTTTAAACAAAATTAAAAAAAAAAACTCATTAAATTTTATTAGATGCTCTCACTTGTAACGGAGGAATACCGTGGTTACAATACCAAATTTAATTTTACAATACAAGTATACAAAAATTAGCAATACATAATAAATTAAAATAAAAATAAAAAAGGAAGAAACCTAAACTAATTCCCTTCGTTGGAGTCGGAAGTATTTGTTGTGGAAGTGCCACCATAAAAAAACTCCTCACCTTCGGATGATGATGAATGGAGTTGGTCTTGAGTCCTTTGAAGCATTTTCGACCAATCATCAACACAAACATGGGCTATGAACCGCCCGTTCAACTAGCGGTTTGAAGCGGCGGTTCGACGGTTTGTATGGGGGTGACACCGGAACTTAAACCGTAACCGTACAGTTTTGGTCGACCGGTTCGGATTCTGGTTCAGTTTCGATTTTGATCAGTCTGGTTCTGGTTCGGTTTACCGGTTCCAGTTCCAATTTTACACCTCTACCCTAGACAACATGAATATTATCTTATTTGAACGAATATAGATAATGATATAAGTATTACTCGTATTTTATTGTACGAATACGAGTAAGGTAAGAGCAATACATGTATCCATTAGAGAGGATAAGGTAATATTCATACATGTATCCTTATCCTTATCCTATACACACGCACATACACGCAAATGAGAGAGGAGGCTCAATTTATGCTAGGTCTAAGTTTTAATGACTTACTCTTAATAATAGCAAGTGTAAGTTTCTTTTTTTTTTTTTGAAACTAATATTTATGATTAGATCCAAAACAAATGGATGCCAAAGATTAAGAGTAAATTTAAAAACTTACACTTGGTATAAGTTAAACTTTGCTCCAAAAGATCTAGTATATATATGTTTTATTGTTATTTATTTCAGTTTAATAAATTTATAACTACAGGTAAATTGGTATCTAAGATAAGAATAAAAATAGTATGTTTTTTCTTCCCTCAGAGAATACATGTAAAAGGTTATTAGAGCACAAATAAGAGTATTAACATATCTGTCCATATCCTGTCCATTGATATTGCTAGTTCAAAACGGGGTAATCATATATCCATTGAAAGCATTGAGAGAAATTGTGTGTACATAAGGGTTGTTTGGGGTTTACAAACGTCCATGAGTTGAAATGCAGGAGAAGCAAGAGTAGAGGGTCCTAATGGGACTTGCCTCAATCGTTGCAAGAATCCTTGGGGACCCAGTCATATTAAACTGCCGAACAAATTCGTAGGCAACGACGCCATGCCCAAGTTGAACCCACCAACAAGGGAACCGGACCGGGCTATTAACCAGAACTATTGGAAAATGCAAAAAGAAGCATGCATGCATGCATGCATTTGAAACCCACACAAAATGACTACACTGATTACCACCTAACGGTAACTTTTCTGATTCAACGGTTCCTCGTCGCATTTAAGCTAGTGCAACACAAATAATGTCGTTGAGCTTTCTTTTAAAGACCCTTTTCTTTCATCATGCCAAATAAACGGAAGATAGTAAAGTATACGAAACCAACCCGGGAATATATCGTTCAAATTTCAACAAATCTTCCAAAATGTACTTTAGCTCATCATGATACCATAAATGAATGTTAGAATACCTCTTAGATTGTTTTTAATGGCTCGATTTAAAAAAAGTAAAAGAAATTATTAAGATTCAGAAAAAAAAATGAAAAAGATTCGGAAAAATTGGTGAACTATTCCTTTTAAAACCCAATAAATGAAAACCCAAAAAACTGGTGAACTGTTCCTTTTAAAACCCAAAAAATTGGTGAACTGTTCCTTTAGCTCATCATCGAATTTCAAGATGGCCCCCCACAATAGCAAAGCCATAGTACATCACAGTAAAAATCAATAAAACAAAAAAGTTTATAAGATAGATTTAAAAAAAAAACTTTATAAGAAATGGCAAACTTTTCATAAAAAATAGTCAGATCAGGATTCAGCCATATGATGGCCGTACATATAATTATTAAATTATTTTAATATGATTATTTGTCGAGCTAGTAGCCCAATCAATAAGACACCTCTTATTGACACGTGGTTCAGAGTTCAAATTGAGTAATATGTGGGTGTGTATATTAATATTTTCTTGTATTGGGTTAAGGTCCAATAAAAAAAATTAATATGATTATTTAATTTTAATTTTTATTATAAATTGATCATTTTCAATAATTTAGATTTAAAACACTTATAAGATTTATAACACTTATAAAAGTCAAAATATAAAAAAAATTATTTTTATTTTTTTAATTCTAAATTATTATAATTATTAGATAATTAATAAAAAAATTTATTTTTTAATTATCATCAATGTTGATAAAATTTTATTTTTTATTTTTAATTATCATCAATATAGATAAAATTTTACTTTCATATTCAAATAAGTATTTATCTAAATAAGTATATATCTCTATTCGTGTTTTTCAATATCTATTATTAAAAGTATTCATCTCTATTAACACAACTTATTGATATATATCCAACTAATATATACTTATTAGTATTTTATTTTTTTCTTTATTTTATGCGATATAAATAAAAAGAGTTTAATAAAATTGCAACGCATATACACAAAAATTTAGTATAACTAAAATTTAAAAATAATTTTGGAATAAGATTGATAATAAAATTTAAGTTAATAAACAAAACTGGGAACAATTAAAGTATTGGACAACACACGCTTAACTTAGAAATAGAACCATGACAGACTTATTGATTTTTTTTGAAATGTGCATGTTTATTTTTTATTGTTTAGTAATATCATATTTAAGAACCGAAAGAATAGTATTAGGTGAAAATATGTTCTATCATATTGTGTTAAATATAGTTACAAATGCATTGTTAGACAATGAATAATTTAATTCGCTGAATTTTTCTTATTGATTAAATTAATAAGTTTATATCACTTTTATCACACTAATTAATAGTCGATACTAATAATAAATAGATTTTTTTTTGAAATAGATTATTTTTGGAAAAAAAATATGTTATATTCAGTTGGATTGATCTCGTCAAAAATAAAACTAAAATTTGAGTGAGTAATTATGGAGATCAGCCAAAAAAGTATAGACCAAAAAGAAGTAAGATTGTAGAAAAAGAAGCAAAAAAGCTAACACACTAGTCTAACGTCTACTTGCTCCTCTTTCACTCCCTCCTTCACACTCTCTGTACCGTCTACTCTCCCACACTGACTCTCTCCTCTCAATCACTCCGCGTCTCATCTCTTTATTACTGTCTCTCACACCAAACACCCACACTCCATCATCATCCTCAACTACCTGTCTCCATATTCCTCAATCGCTCCGTTTTCTCAAACCCTAAGAACAGTTTGAGTCGCTGAAGGAGAATGAAGAGAGCCGAGATCGATACTTCGGCGCCGTTTGAGTCGGTGAAGGAGGCTGTTTCTCGATTCGGTGGCGTCGGTTACTGGAAACCCTCCTTTCACCACAAGCTCTCCGATTCTCAGGTTCTTTGTTTTTCTTTTTCACCTTTTCCTTTTTCTTTCTTCTGCATGTAATGAACTTCTTTATTTTATTATTTTATAGATCATTGTTATAAACAATTGGGTGTTTTAGAAGTTGTGATTGCGTCTACATTGTGAATTCTGGAGTCCGAAAATTTGAAATTTTCGTGCTTTAATGCATTAGGATAATTTTGTGTATGTTAACTGAGGTTGAGATAGTTATTAGTTATTGAAATGATGTTATTCAAATTTCCTGGAAAGGTTAAATTTCGATAATTAGTATCCATGAAATAATAACCCAAATCTTGGTTCAATGGTAAGTATTCTTCCCTTGAACGGACTTTATCCGTCAGAAGGCGGTGTTTACTGAACCGCAATACACAATTGCTGAGGTGTTGGTTTTTTCCCCTGTGCATTTGAATAGTTATTGTATTCTTAGTATGCTTTGTTGTTCTGTTTCATTTTCGTGCTTGATTATCAGCATGACATGGAAGAGACTGACATTGCGAAAGTGGAGGAACAAGCTGCGCTACTGGAAAAGGATCTGATCCTGAAAGAAAGGGAAACGCTGGATGTGTTAAAGGAGTTGGAATCTACAAAAGCTACTGTTGAAGAACTGAAGTTAAAGCTGCAAAAACAAGCCTCTGAAGTTAATGCTACCCTGGAGTCGAGTGTGTATGATGGAAACACAGTAGCTTTAAACGAAGAAAAGAAGGCTTGCCTTGAAAATCCTGAGGGAGATCAATCTAATTTTGTAGGAGGGTCAAGTACTTGCCCCTCAGCAGCTCCTGGTTTGATTCTGATGGAACTGAAACAGGCTAAGTTGAATCTTTCTAGAACTACTACTGATCTTGCTGATATTCGGGGTTCTGTTGAAGTACTAAACAAGAAATTAGAGAAGGAAAGAATGTCACTTGAAAAAACTCGTGAGAGGTTAACCATGAATTCCACGAAGATTTCATCCCTTGAAGGAGAGCTGAACCAAGCAAAACAGAAGCTAAAGGTGGCAAAGGATGCAGAAATAAAAGGTGGTTCTTCGGACAACCCTCTAGATATATCAAAGGAGCTGCAGCGGCTGAGTTCTGAGGCAGAACAGTTTAAGAAAATGGGTGAAAC
This sequence comes from Flueggea neowawraea, assembly GCA_948243855.1. NCBI lineage: Eukaryota > Viridiplantae > Streptophyta > Magnoliopsida > Malpighiales > Phyllanthaceae > Flueggea > Flueggea neowawraea. The sequence goes on along the minus strand of CAODLS010555364.1, from coordinate 2,957 downwards.
TGCGAAATCTGAAGTTCAGAGAGCAGTTTCCGAGATTGAGCAGACAAGAAGCAGGATAAAAACGGCTGAGATCAGGTTGATGGCTGCTAGAAAAATGAAGGAAGCAGCGAGAGCTGCAGAAGCTGTTGCCCTTGCTGATATCAAGGCTTTGTCAAGCCATAACAAACCCTCTGGAGAATCGTCCAAACAACTTGAAGGAGTAACTCTTACCTTTCAAGAGTATACAGCTTTAACCTCCAAAGCTCAAGAAGCTGAGGAAAATGCCAATGCTAAAGTAACTGATGCCATGGTTCAAGTTGATGAAGCAAATATTTCAAAGACGGAATTTTTAAAGCAGGTTGAGGAGGCAACCGAAGAAGTTAGAACTAGTAAGAAAGCCTTGGAGGAGGCCCTGAACAGGGTAGAAGCTGCAAATAAAGGAAAGCTAGCGGTTGAAGAGGCCCTTCGTAAGTGGAGATCTGAGAATGGGCAGAAAAGACGTTCTGTTCAGAACAATACCAAGTTCAAGAATTCTTATCCAACTCACCATAGGAGAGATTGTCGTTTGCTAGATGTGAATGGCATGAACGTAGTAAATGACAGGTCTACACCGATTCTGAAACCAACTCTCTCAATAGGGCAAATACTAAGCAGGAAGCTGCTTATGCCTGAGGAGTTCGAGGGTGGGATGACTACAGCAAAAGGTGCCATGAAGCGAAAGGTGTCATTGGGTCAAATGTTCAGTAAACCGAATGGTGACTTACCATCAAGTCTGAAGGTTGAGAAAGAAAACAGTCAAAAACAATTTTCTGGAAAGAGGAAGAAGTTTGGTTTCGCCAAATTCTCATTGCTCCTAACAAAGCAAAGCAAGAAGAAGAAGAAGCCAACTCTAAATTTGCGGTAGTGCAGCAGCTGGATCTGCTTCTTTCAGTCGACGTTAACCTGTAATTTCTCGGCTTTCTTGTTCTGTGTCCATGGCTTCCCTATGTAGTTTATCTATTATTACTGATCTTCTGTTTGAGTGGTGTAGATTATGAGATTAATCTTTTCTCACTCTATTTAACTGTTGCCTCAAAAATTCCCATGCGAGTTAATTATTGAATCTTCTTATGCGTTTAAGTGGAGATGAATCTAGTCCAGTAAGGTAATTCAAATGTGAATGCGCATGTCTAAGAACGGCAGAGCACAAAATCTCCTTGGACCATCAGAGCCTGCACCATATCACACCACCTTAATATGCACAATTTCCTTTTTAAAAAAAAATTGTTACAAAAACCTGTTGCTTTTAGGTGATCATCTAATGCGCTGTTAAAATGTTTTATGAAAGAGTTTCTTTTGGTTTGCTCAAACAGAGAGGAGAGGAGAGGAGAGGAGAGTTTGGTAGAGCAGAAACTCAAACTAGAAAGTGTGGTGGGGTGAAAATCAGGTCAAAACAGTGTCGTATAATGTTTTTTGATAAGTTAACTTATATTAATTTTACTTCGGATTTTTTTAAATTTGTTGCAAAAACCTGAATCAACTTATGGATCATGTTTTCTCTTATTCTATAGTGATTATTGGCTCAGTAAATTGTACAAACAAAACCTTGTTGAAATCAAGACAAAATCAAAAAATTAGTTAAAAACTGAATTTATTTTAGAGGCGTATATTATATAGATCAATTATACAAAGTTGAATGATAAAAAATAATAAATAATATTTAAAAATAATGTGTCATAATTTTCGTAATTGACTAATAGCAGCGGAGCTATATAGACACAAGTATGCATCGGTCTTTGAAACTTGAATATTTTCTATTTAAATTCTTCTAGTTTTAAAAATAATTAAATTACTCTTTACAACTTAATTTTACTAGTTGAATTAAATAAAATTTAATATAAAATTATAATTAAGAATATCAAATTTAATAAAATTTAATTAATTTATCTTAATATTAATTAATTTTAAATTAATTTATATTTAAAATCTATTATTTCTAATGAATGGAAATTAAATTTTTGTTATATGTTTATAGTCAACCCCTACTATATATAAATCCTACTTCAGACGTTGTTCACGAGAAAACAAGATTAAAAATGATTTTTTAATCAAATTAAAAATGATTTATTAGCATGAAGGAACAAGTATTTGCAGAAATAACAGAAGTGTTGTTAAGGTGTAGCTAACCGTAGACGAACATACCCTGGACGATAAATAATTATTAGAGAAGTCGAAAAAGAAAGCCACCTCCAGAAGGAGGAGGAATAAAAGACAATTCAACGCATATCAACATTGCCTAACCCTAACAACACTCAACGCAAAAGAGAAGCCACGATCTTTTCCCCAATCCCAATCCTCTAAGACAAGGTTTCTTGCCCTGTTTCGCTTCGATGTAGCTGTACCTATTCGAATTTTTCTTTTGCCTGGTTTAAATTGACTGATAGATTGATGGATTTAGCTGATAATTTTCAGGTTTGCACAGGATGATGGATGCGAGAGTTGGGGTTTTCGTTCTGCTTGTATTGGCTGTTGCCTCCACTTGTTGCTCTGCCCGCCACTTGATAGAGTCGCAAATTGTTTCCGTTTCCGGTTTGTTTCATCGCCGATCCTTCTATTACATCATATCGTTTGAAACTCTTGTTGTTGTTTCCGTCGATTACAACATATCGTTTGAAACTGATGTTGTTTAATCTGACTTTAGGGAATTCTGATTTAGTTTAGTTAATTTATAGCTTCATTTTGTTAATTGACCAACCGTCAATCCAGTTGAACTGACTTTATGAGTCTAAAGCTCCGAGCTCCTTTTTTTTCTTCTACTAGTTTAGGATTTGAAATGACTATTTTGTATTTACACAATTTTTCTGCCTTATTTTGCTTGCTATCTTATTCATGTGTTGGAGAGATGCCGATGGAACACTTTATGCTCTTCTGTTTTTTCTCCTTACCCTAGGCGTTGCATAGAGAGATGTTGTTCGCCTGTTCTGTCCCAAAAGATGTTG
>CAODLS010555238.1:0-10517 GCA_948243855.1 Flueggea neowawraea | reverse complement strand
CGTCAACTACTACTTGAAACAGCAGTTAGCATCACGCTCAAAGCAACCATAGAATATTTCTAAGGACCCCATTGACAAAACCAACAAATATACTTGCTTGATAAATGCAGTTTATTCCTCTTACTATTAGAGACAGGCTTGCGGTGCTCATTAAGGAAAAGAATATTTTAAAACAAATAACATATTAAAAGATAAACCCACCTTCTCTCCAACTTTTTCTTGGTGTTCCTTCACTTTCTCCTGTAGTTTCTTCAATCTCATGTTCACCCTCAGTCGTTTTTCCTGTTAATGTGATATTAACATGCACAGGGGAAAAAAACTCACTTTCAAGAAATTAATGAGAGGCTAAGCAATATTATGATGACTGAGCAAATACAAACTTTGTACAAAATCAAACATGCATAACAAAAGCACACAGAACATAGAAGATCAAGCAAAGTTGACAAAACCCAACCTTCACATAGCTGACACCAAGATCTTTCCTAGAATATCCTCGATCTAAGTTGCGCAGTACATACTGGTTATAGTCCTTGACAATCCTCATAATGATATCTGATGTAGAAATCCCGTCTGTTCTTTTTGTTTCCTTAAACTTCCCAACTTTTTTAACCTATAAAAGAGGCTCATTCAACATTTTATTGACAAGAAATCAGATTAAACACGAGCACATAATTTTGGATACGTACAAATTCATAAACGTCATTCCCAGCCCCACTTGCATCAGCATAGCTGCATAAATCAATGTAATTGATACAAGTTTAAGATCATGCAGTTACCTGGATGCTCAAATCACTTAAATCATTATGATATTCAGAATTCTACAAAATTGTACACCCAAGACATATGTACTGAGTAAATTCACGAAGCCTGTTTTCACCTTAAATCAAAGTTAAGATTACATAGCTAGTTGGTTAATATCATTATTTACTAGTCAAGAGTTTAGTATCTTACGGAAGAGAATCGTGAGCAACAAAATCTATGTTGTGCTTGTCTAGAAATTCTTGTGTCATTAGGCTGCCCACAACGGGGCTAGGAATGGGACTACCGCTTCATTTTCCCCATTTTCATATCAACTTTCCAATTTTGGTAATTTCCAAAATTTTACGTCCAATCCTTTTTCACAAAATAATCCTTACATCTCCGTGTTGGATAGGTGCTCGATGACGGGTTCCCAAGGGGATTTTCCTACTCCTGAAATGAACCCCCCGAGCCCACTATTGGTCTAAACAATCTCGGTCCGACGTCGGTGCCAAGTACAAAAAGTGGATCCCTCCACACGACGTCAAGTTGGCTAAGTGTTGGATCGCTATTTCCGAACACCCCATAATGTCCAACGACCAAAACGCCAACTCTTTTTGGAAGCGGGTGGTTGCACGCTTCAACTACGGGATGGAGGCAAACGAGCAACGTTATGAGAAGGCCGTTAAAAATAGGTGGCACACACTCAACAAAATTGTCACCTTATTTAACGGCATCTACAACAACGTTGCTTCGACTTATCATACGGTTGGAGCGACGACATGATTATGGAGCGAGCACGCGTTGTCTACTTGGTTGAGGCGAAAACTCATTTCCTCCATGATGACGTTTGGAAAATTTTACGTGATCATCCGAAATGGAGGGAAGCGTTGCCGATGGACCTCGAGGCTGGTCCAAAAAGAACTAAGGTGAATGCCCAAGACGCCTACACTAGCTCCAGCTCTTTCGATCTCAACCCCTCCAATCCTAGCGTCGAAGGAGAGCCAACCCAAGAGGCTCACCCAATGGGCCGAGATAAGGCCAAAGGGGAAGAGCCAAGAACCAAGCAAAAGGCAAAACACAATGTGCATGGGAAAGGAAAGTCGACATCAAGCGACATCTCCGAAGTTGCGTCCATTTTGGATGACATGTTGTTCGAGAAAGAATTAAATCGCAAAGTTTTCGAAACGGTGGAAGCTAATAGAAAGAAAGAAAAAAAATAACGGGTCGAGATCGAACGAGAAAAAATGGAGTATCTCAAAGATCAACAACTTAAGGAAGATATGACGATGCTCGACAAAAATACGTCGAACATGACTCCCGCGACACTACGTTTGCATGAATACGCTTGTAAAAAAAATTTGTGAAAGATATGGGTTGTATTTTTAATTAATGTAATATTTAATTTATTTGTAATATTTTAATTTTAATGTAATTTTTTATTTTAATTTAATTTTTAAATTTTATGTATTTTTTTATTTTAATATAATATTTTTATTTTAACGAATTATTTTTATTTGAATGAACTATTTTTATTTTAATGAATTTGGGGTAGAAAATATTAAATGAATTAGTAGATAAAAGTTGAGGGATTAAAATAAAATTGTATTTAGTGGAAAGCTGAGTAGGCGTCCTGCAGGACTCTTAAAGTAGTCCATGAGTTACAGATAAAAAAATTGATGGGTTAAGAACTGGAGACTTTAATAAAATAACAATAAAAAAATTAAGCAAACGTCCCACAAAATAACTTCAGAGATCTTAAATTACGAGTAGCCTTGCCCAAGAATGACTTCATCCACCCACCTGCCAGAAATTAAAAGTACGAAAAGAAAAATCATTCATTATTGCAGCTAAGACATGCAAATTTATTAAGCCAAAACAAAATTAAACATCCCACATAAAACTTTCCTAACTTCAACTAAAACAACAGTAACAAATGTAAAGATCAGAGAAAAAAATTATGTACTTGCAATGGCGAAGTGATTCATAACGTTCCGCTTCTGTCATCACAGTTTGCAACATCCAACAAGCAGGTACGTGTTCGGAAGCCTGGATTCAATTGATTCTTTTCATTTCCACGTAAGAATCCAAAATGTTACCAACACATAGAAAAACAAATTTTAAATTTGAGCAGATCTCCACGGGCTCTTCAATGTGGAACACTTGAATAAAGCAAATAACAAAACACACACACACACACACACTCGAATTCAGATAACTCATAATCGGAGTATATAAGACAGAATATGAACACCGAGCATAATATTGAAAAATAAAAATAAAAACGAAAAACTGACACGGATATGTAAAATCAAAACTTGCAATTCAAAAAAATAACAAAATTCAACGATAAAGTTTAACAAAATGAAAACAAGGACGAAACACATGAGATCGCGGAGACGGACGATTTCTTGGCTTGTTCGAGGGATCGAGCGTGGCCAAAGTGGAAGAGATCGTAGATTCCATCGGCGTAGACACGTACAGGGCGGTCCGATGGGACGTTTGGATCGGGAGATGAAGAGGAATCGTCGGCGTTGTTTGGATTGGAATGATTTTCAGAGGAGACGAGAATAGTTCCATTCATTTTCTGCTCGTAGTCCATTCCAGTTGCAGCACTCGTAATAAAGAAATAAATAATTGCTTTTTATTTTATTTTATGTTGGTTGAGGATGGGAACCGAACCGACGGTTTCAATAAAACCGTGGAAACTGGTTTATGAGGTTGAGGAATGGTCGCAACCATCTTCTTTTTGTCACTCTTTATGCTTCCATTTGATGAGCTAAAGTCAATTTCTGCAGCTGAGCTTCGGACGAGATGTTGAAGGTTTTTTTTCAGGCATTTTCAACTCTGTCTCGGACCTCATTCGATTCAATCTAAAAATTCATATTTGCCTTTTTTAATATTTGTGTTAAAAAAAGCGGTCCGTCCATAAAGGGTGAACTAAATTCAGTCTGTCAAGGATTGAACTGAGACCGTGGACCAAGATTAATTAGCTAGCCCAATTGAAATGACCCTTAAGGCCATGTACAAAGCCCATTGGGCTCATAGCCCATAAACCTAATTAAGGGCTTATAAATATGAGTGGTATAAGAGCGGAGCACGAATTTCGAAGTATGCTTTTAAATTCATGTTGGTCTCTCTCTATAATATCTACCATGAATTTATTGCATTCGACTTTAAATTTGTATCGTCGTTTTTCCTTCAAGTTCGTCTCGGGCTGAATTCTGAATGTCGAAATTTTGAAATTATGATAAAAGATTTGAGATCAATGACCTCAAAAACGTTAGTTGCCCAAGTTTCGTTGCTAAATTCCATCGATAAGGTCGTTAAATCGTCGAAAACCCGGTCGAAAAATGCTGAGTAAGGCAACACAGATGAATTTGTTCATCTGATAAGAAAGACGACGTGACGAGTTGTGATTCGCCCATACGGACCAGTCAACATGCGACAATTGGTGGCCAAATAAATTCGGTCAAAGTTGACCAAAATGCAGTCCAATCATAAGACGACACGTGTCAGCTGAGATCCATGGCAATTGTGTGTCGGTAGCCAATCAACATTCGACACGTGGCAAATAATGCCACGTAGACAACACGTCAAGTACACGTGGCATGATGACTGGACTGATATCTAGTCAAATTTGTCCAGTCACGTTGTGACACGTGAAAAAATGTGACGTGTGTCTTCCACGTGGGTTGATATGTGCCACCACGTTAGTAGATGTTGGACCAATCAAGACCCGCCACATGGCAATTGTGACACGTGGACTTATCAGATGTTGACATGCGACAGAAGAAGTGTTCCAAGAGTGGAGGCAGGTCGAGCTGCACGTGAAAGTGTGCGGCGGCACGTGGATGTGTGTCATTTTTTATACGTGGCGCATTTTGGCACGTGACACGTGTTCTGAAATCCAATTTTTGTAAAATTTTCTGCAGAATTAAAATTTGGATTTTTTTGGGAATTTTTAGTATATTTTTTAGAAATTTTTTAGTTTTAGAACTAATTTTTCCAATTTTTTTGAATATTAAAAGTTTCTTAAAATTGTGATAAATGTGTTTTCTGCCAAGAATTATTTTAAAAATTAGTTTTAAAATAATTAGTTTTTTTAAATGTAAATATGATTCTCATTTAGTTAATTGAAATTAGATTTTAATTATTTGAGAAATACGTGAGTACGTATATACCTATTTTATTTGTAATTTATTACAAATATATGAATGAGGTAAAACCATGTTGCATTGAATATAGTGTGAATTAAGAAAAATTTGCACGACTCTCAAAGGAGAGTATTTTGGGATGTGGAGGTCATAAAGTGAAGAAAATAATTATGTATTATGTACGCAATAGTGATTAAGGAAACACTTATTTCATAAGAGATTATGATTCTCATCACCAGTATTGGTTAAAAGTATTGGTTCATACTAGAATTTTATGAAAACATGATTCCCTTAGTATCATGGAAAGATACTTGGAGATTCTAGACAATAAAAATGTTTTAAAATTTGTATGTCCAATATTAAACCATGATCGCAGAAAGAGATCGTGAGAAGTTGGAGATCCACTTTAAGGTCGCATGATTTATAGAATTCTAGAAAAGTTGGCATAATCACTTATGGTGATATATGTGTATTAACATTGAGATTAATTGTTTGGATTGCATGTTGGTACAATAAATGATGATGATTTCATTTATTATTTTTGGCTTATTGTTGTGTTGATTTGCCTTAATTCAATATGCAATATTTTTATATGCTGAATATATTGTCCAATCATTGAGTTTGACTAAATAATTGAGACGACCAACATGGATTCCCTAAAGTCAAGTGGACTTAAAAAATAAATTCAAACAGTCATTATTTACTGTCTATAAAATTAAAATATAGTATAGTTAGTTATTAAGACCGAGATGGTAAATGTGCACTTAGTATATATTTTGATTCAAAACTTAATAAGAGTCTATGCTAGTTTAATTTTGGTTGAATAGTAAATAAACGTGTATTGCTATGACTTACTTTTGTGCAATTATGTCTTGAATAGTAAATAAATGTGTATTCACTGCTTGTAAATTCGATTGATGTTGAGCCATACGAGCATGTATGTGGAGCTATATTGAGCTTGAGCAGCAATAATCGTAAACCCTAGATTATGAAAATCTAGCATGTACTCTAAGAAGAAAAGCTCGCGCCCCTTTGAACTTGGTTAGGCTGAATTCAAAGAGAAGTAGAAAACCACTCAACACATTTTGGATTGTAATATCTATAGACGTGGAAGTAAGAAAATTCCACTATGTCCATCATCTTGTAAGTACAAAGGATGATGAAATCACTTTGGCTGTTTTTTCAAGTATCGAGGTGCAATAATTTGATAAATTACATTTAAGGAATAGTTAGTTGGAGTGACACTAACTAAGCTCGTGATATTTAACCATCAACACTAATACTTGTTACAAGTATTCTAATCATGTGAGTAAAGGCATAACCTATATGATTAGAGAGCTAGTGATATTGGCCATAAATTTATCAAAGACGAGGTCCAAAGTTATTATCCATTTCTTGCCTAGAAGTTAGGAGCAAATCAAGTTGTACCTAACCTACGTTCATCTCATTCATGAGATTGTGAAGAATTTGACAAGGTCTTATTCTATTGCATAAATTCCAATACAAAGGTAACGAAAAATGTTTAAGAACCGAAGTCCTTAGGAAGTGGAAATTACACAGAATTTCAAGGAAATCCATGAACATGAACAATGCCAACATTTTGTTAGTAAAATGTTGACTACCAAAAGCGCACAATATGTGTATCGATGCACCTTTGAGGGTATGCTACTCAAACTCACACAAGTGAGACGAGTTACCTTGTTCAATGTTCTTTATTGAACAACTTAGTCCCCTCGGGTAAAATTATGTTTTAGTCCTCAAACTTTTCAAAATTTACAACTTAGTCCTTAAAGAGTTCTACTAGCCCTCCAAATAGTCAAAGTCATCAAATAAGACCCCTAACTCTTAAAAATCACCAAATACGAAAAGATACTAGCTCGGCCTATAAAATCACAGCTTACTCGAATAAAATGAGAGCTTACTCGAGTAATTCCACCTTGGGTTCACTCGAGTGAGTTCATATCTTACTCGAGTGATTTCCTGTCCAGAAAACTCCAGAAATCTCCAAACATGATTCAACTAATTAAAAACGCTACCAATCACCCACATTGCTCCTAAACAACCTCCAGAACATTACTCTATGCACCAATACAACAATGAAACTCCAAAATCACTCAAACCTGAATTGGTTCATACTTATTTATGAACACCTTCGATTTTCATGATTTCAGACTTAATCTAGGTGTTTCTAAGCTCCCAAAGCCCCGATTTCATTAACCTTTACACCCATTTTCATCAAAAACATCAAGAACACATCTCAAATTGAAACCCTAGTTCTAGCTGTCACTCCCCAAAATGTTCAACAAAAGGATGCATTCAAAGAGAAAATAAAAGAAATAACAATTGAAAAAGATAGATCTTACCTTAAGGAATCAATGGTAGGCAATGGAGAAGGAGGATGGGCAGATTTGATAGTAAATGTGGTTGTTGGAAGGAGTAAATGACAAAGCAAGGTCGGGTGAGGGCATTAAATAGACCAAGAAGGCAAAACGCAGCGTTTTACTAAATGCCTGTGTTAATTCAGGACTTACTTGAGTAACTTAGAATGTTACTCGAGTAATTTGAGTCCCAAAGGAACATCCAGGCCCCACTCACTCGAGTAAGTCCAATGCTTACTCGAGTAATTTTCGATCTCAGAACACACGAAACACGAGCCCGACCCTGTACACTCGAGTAACACCAAAGCCTACTCGAGTAACTCCAAGCTCATACATATGATAAGGATTCTCCAACACCACTAACACTCGGACAACATCTCTGAACCCAATGATCGGATTGGAAATGAACGAAAGCTACGGAGACCAATGTCGAAATCCGACAGGATATTACACCCAACCCTACTCCCCATCAACATGCAAAAGCACAATTAAAGCATTGAAATAAATCAAAATCAACCCAGTTTGAGAGCGTCATATAGAAGAGGTGAAGAACGAGATGGAAATGTGTTTCAATAGAGGTGGCAGAGTGGTGGTGGCAAAGGTTTGATGGGGGAGAGAGCGTGATGGTGGTAGAGGTGATTGAAGACGTAGAGAGAGAGAACAACGACGAGTGTGGGTCTTTAGTGGTGAAGGCCGATGGTGAAGAAAAATTGAGTCATGTTTCATTGTATGCTATATGGTTCATAATTTGTCTTTATTTATGAAATTGGTGGTGGAAGGTGGTCAGGTAGGTTAGGGTTTTTATTTGAGTCAGAATGTAGGTGAGAGAAACCAAGAGAGAGGGGAAAGAAGAAAGAAAGGAGTAGAAAGAGAATATAGAGACAAGGAGAGAGAAAGATAGAGAAATGAGAAGAACATTAAAAAAATGAAAAGAATACGAGGGTATATTAGTACTTCAGCATTTTTCGTTAAGAAAAATTGATACCGTTAATAGTCATAAACGCAATAAGAGTTTTTTCAAAATTCAGTGGTGTGATAAGAATTATGATATATCTTAGGGATGCTAATTTAATTGCCCCCAAATATCTTTTATAATTTGCATTCATTTTTGTTGTCTTTATTTTCAGACACAATATTTGTGCGTACAGTAGTCGTAGTAGTAGTAGTAGTAGTAGTAGTAGTAGTAATGATGATGATAATTTTGTTTATATTGTTGGGTCGACATTTTAGACTTAGGCATGTAAAATTTAAAAAGTTAGCATGTTATGGTTGCACTAAATTTGTTCCACTACATGCATTTTAGAGTCGTAAAGTAGGTCAGATAGAGGAGATAGTTCTATGATCCAAAGTACTTTGAGACCTTTGGAATTTTGCATGAAACAATCATAATGAAAAAATAGGGTTTCAACCAAAATGGTTAATGTTATGCTTTTCAATTTGGGAGTAGGGGTGGGGTTACGTAAGAAAATGCACTCTAGTCCTCTTTCACCTAATGTCTTTCTTTTAGGTTCAAGAACTTTGGTTGTAGCTCAACTCAACACCGCAAAACTCTGAGGTAACTTAAATTTGATTTCCCTTTATTCTAGAGTTCATAAGCAGTTATTTTGCTCCTTTTACTTAGGACTTGATTGAGTATGTGACATGCGGTTAGCAACACCTTCTCCAAAATCCTTGGGTTAGAACCAAATTGGAAAGTATAATATTGTTTGTTTCGGTCAAAACCCAATTATTTTGTTCGGTCACACAATTTCATTGTGGTGTATATGGTGTAATTGTTTCATGCATTATACCAGAGGTCCCAATGTACTTTTGTTATATTAAGTGTCGAAACATGGCATCTCTATGTATAATATATTTGCAGCAGCAGAAAGAAGGTGGGGTCGACCTGAGTTGGCCCACCCCATTGGAGGTCTGAAAGACCCTTACCACTCCCACTACCAATCTCATCTTCGCCTTTGGGTTTGAGGTTTTGTCCCACGTCGTCACCCCTACTTCCTTCGATTTTTGGCTCCGCCAATGTATATTTGTGTATTTTTCCTAACAAACTATGCTACTCTCCCAAACAAACACACTATTAGTGAGGGCTCAAATTAGAGTTAATTATGCTAGGTGTCTACATTAAACAGTAGATTTCTACAAATAGAAATACTAATTTTATATTTCTTAAAATATCATTATACTGAAACATAGTTGTGTAAATACCACAATTTTGAAACTCAACCTAAAAAAAAACAATATTCATTTAATATATAAACTCAAAATTTTGTTTTTAGTCCAATTTTTCGTTTGCCTCTTTCTCTCTCTTCGTTATCTCTCTCCAAAATAACCTTAACTAACCCTAACTCCTCTTTCACCGCCTTCAACTCCATGCCTTTCCTGTTAGAATTCATAACTAAAATATGACATTCATATACAGGATAATGCAATGAAAATAACAAAAAATTTATCCTAGAATTCTACCAAGGATCCATGGATATCAACATAAACGATTAGGGTTTTACCTTAAAACCAAAGCTTGATTGTATGAACGAATGAATTATTGATGTAGCTTTTAGTGTTAAAATTGAACCACAAATCCTCACGTTGCCTTTGCACGAACGTTTCTAAAGGTATCCACGCAAACTAACTTCCTTGGATTGGTGGAGTGTACTAGCACTTAGAATCTCTATTCTAATTCTCACAAATAATTTTCTCTCTTTGTTTGTGACACTCACAAATTCGGTCAAGCCATAAGAATATGACAAGGGTGTGCTCCTATTTATAGGGATATGGAAAAACCTAAATAGGTGCACTAGGGTTAGCCAAAAACCCTCTTCTTATCCCTCAAGAATTTGGCCAATCCTAATCAAGGAAGAGTGTGCCAAATTTCTTCCTTGATTGGGGCTGAATTTTCTCTTCCTTGGCAACCAAGGATTCGGCCTCTCTCCATTTTAGGAAGAGTGTGTCGAATTCCTCCTAGTCCAACTAGGGTTTGTCTCTTATTGTCACACAAGAATATATGCTTCTTAATTAATTAAGTATACTAATTAGGGTGTGTCTCTTCTTGTCACACAATAATAAGAACTCCTAAAAAATAGGAGTAGTGGCCGAGTTTCTCCTAGGGTTTTATTATGTTATTTGGGCTTTTAATTATATGATACACTATCATTAAATAAATTACTCTATTATTAATAACCATGGACCTAATTTATGTCACACATAAATAAACCCAAAACAATATTACTAAGTGAATTAAATTGAAAGC
>CAODLS010555089.1:0-10626 GCA_948243855.1 Flueggea neowawraea | reverse complement strand
AGGGTTTGAGGACTTTATGTATTTGACACGTAGAGTATGTTGGTTCGGTATGAGTTTTGTCTAGATAATGGTGTTTGAAAGTAACTGAGTCAGTAGCTTGAAGAATGAAATGGTAATATAATTGTGTTTTGGATAGATCACATGGTTTGAAAGCTCATCCGGAGAACATCCTTGTAAAAGAATGATATGGGTCAGGGTGTAAAAATTCTTCCTCAATAGTGGCTATTGGTTGTATATGTTTTTTGAGGAAGTATGGAATTTGGGTAGTGGGTGATTTGGATTGGGTACATACAATTTGAGAATTTGTGAAGCTTGATATGGATTTGGAAGTATCTTTGAGAGAAAGGGTTTTTTTTGTAGGATGAATTACTTATATATATATATAACTTTTCAAAAAACTATTTTGAAAATCATTCTCAAACAAAGCATCTAACATGCACGAAGGCGTATTAAAATCATTTCAATATTCAAAGCATGTGATCACAGTCAAAACATATATCATCGATAGGTGATTATCAACATGGGTGTGCATGTAGCACAAGAACAACATGGGTGATGTGGATTCGACCACTATCATAACAATTCACGTGTTGGATCAGAAGACATGGCTATCGGCATCCCTGGTAGCTGAGATTCCATAATACAAGTATCATTAGTATACCAAATGTTACTTCAAATCCGTAGTATAGGTGTCCTGTATCATAAAACCAAAATCATCATTTTGCATAGCATAAATCATAGGCATGCAAATTAGCATTTAAAATTATGGAACAGATATATAATACATATATATATATCAATTTCATAAAACATAGTGTTGATTATAAAATCACATAATCATTTTATTCATTAAACAAATTCTCATATTAGTCCATTTTCATAAATATGTTCATCATAGCAAAAAATAATAGAAGTTTCGAGACACAGCCTATGTGTCTGAAGCTACTATTCTTATTCACTCACCTAGATGTCTAAGCAGTATCACCAGTCAAGCCCCACTAGTCGGTAGCTGATCTCGCTGGAAGCAACAAGAAGCTGAACAAATATATATCATACAGATATATCAGAACCAAAACAAATGTGGTACTTTGACGGTACCAAAATGTATGCAATGCAAATGCATGATCGGATCCTCAAAAGATCCCATAGATCCATTTCGAATGGACTCCCATCATTCTTAATCAAAAATTCAAACTTTACGTAAAATTACAGTTTGGTTCCCGACCAATGTAAAATTATGTTTTAGTTCCAAAGACTTGACAAATCCCAAAGAGTCCTTAAAATATTCTGGAATCCCTAACTAGTTTTTCAAGTAGTTAGAATCCCCAAATTAGACCCCGATCTCTCAGAAATCGTAAAATACAAAAAAAATGCATCTTTGGTCCCCCAGGACCATGGCTCACTCGAGTAAGAACTTGGCTTACTCGAGTAACAGCCAACACAGCTTCACTCGAGTAATGCCCAAGGCTTACTCGAGTGACAAGCTACCCCGGCTTACTTGAGTAAGCCAAATGTTTACTCGAGTAAGTCACTTTCCCAGATTTTTTCAAAATCGACTAACTCTAATTTAACCGATAGAAATCAAAACCAATCACCCACCTTGGTTGATCTAAACCTTGGGAAGAAGGATCTATGATCCTTTTACCATAAAAACTCAGAATTTCCCACATTATGACCAAATCAAAATCTAACCCTACTTCATCTAAAACAACATCAAATCCTTTGATTCAAGCCTTGAATCATGATCATTCAAGTCCCTTCCAACATATTTTAACACTCCCTAGCATCCGCTAACTCAGAATCGTCCCAATAATGCAAACCCATTTTAAATTCGGCCTAAAGCATAAATCCAAATTTAAAAACATGAAATGGATTACATGAAGAGATTAGAGATGAAATCTTACCTCTAGGAACAAAATGGAAGCAATGGAAAGCAACGGGAATTCATTTTGAACCGATTGGGATGAGAGAGATGAAAATGAAGTGAGAGAGACGACAGAGTCAGGTGGGGGTATATATAGACCCATGCCCAAAACGATGTCATTTTATGCCAAGGTGCATTTCTCATTCGAGTGACAGGCCATCTCACTCGAGTCACACACCTCTTACTCGAGTAAGGCAACTCCTTACTCGAGTAAGGCAAGTGACATATTCCCCAGGTGTTCAACATGTTCGTTCGGAATCACGGCTTACTCGAGTAATCAAATGGTTCACTCGAGTAATCCATGCCTCACTTCACTCGAGTAATATTGCAAAGCTTACTCAAGTAATCCATGGTCTATCCCACTCCAGTAGCACATAGATGCTTACTCGAGTGACCCCTCTCAAAACCATAAATCATCAACTCAACACTCCAATCAGTTAAGATCAAAACAAGGATGAACAAACGACTGTGAAGAATCTTACCAGAATCCGACGAGGTATTACAGTTAGGCATTTACACATGCAACAAGCAGGGTTATGCACATAAGTATCTGAAGTTGAGTACATAAGTATTTGTCTATGCACATAAGTGTCTGAAGTTGTATACACAAGTGTCAAAATAAGCATTATACATTGCCCCAGTCTAGAAAAAATGGTGGAAGAAGTCAAAAAACAGTGAAGAATGTCGAAAGTGAAAGAGAAAAGGGAAGTTTCTGGAGAGTGATACCAAATATTTATTAATGAAATAAAAAATACAATAAATAATGAATCAATAAAGAGTATTGTTAGAGATAGATCGAGACATGATCGTAGATTCATTGAGTAATAACCACTAGACAATAAAGCAAGATAGTAAAAGAGACATCAAATTTACATGGTTCAGCTTAAAACAATCCTCTCACAACGTTCTTGTTGGAATGGTGTATAAAAGTCAAAAGCAATTCTTTTCACTATAAGAAAAGTGTACAAAAGTTTTTACAAAATTGGCTTGAATCAATACACTCAATCTCTCAAAACAACCATCTTACAAAGTTTCTTGATGGAATGGTGAACTCACTCATAATTTTCTCCCATCCCAAACTGACTCAATTTTCTCTCGTCGCAACCATCTCAAATTACTTATATGCTTGCCTTTTATAGGCTTTAAAGTGGCCACAAAAGTCAAAATTATCAACTACGATTTTGTCCAAATTTTTCATGATTATCATTTTTTGAAATGAGCCAATAAATGCCACTATAATTCTTGAAGATTTACCACTAATTACAACCATATTTGTTGATAAACAAATGTGATTGTTGTGGCCATCAAGTTTGACTTTCAATTAGTCACAAATTCAAGGCACCTTATCAACAAATCTCCACTTTGACTTGAATTTGAAAATAGTGAAAATAAAAGCTTTAACCTCTACCAAATAACCCCAAAGTGTCTACTGAGAATGTTTTGCAACACCAACCAAGTCCATGCAGTGAGTGAACTTGGCAATGGGAAGAGATTTTGTCAACATATCAGCTGGATTATTTAGAGTGCTAATCTTTCTTACAATAATATCACCTTGAGTCACAATATCCCGAATGAAGTGATACTTCACATCAATATGTTTAGTTCTCTCATGATGCATTTGATCCTTCGTCATATGTATAGCACTCTGATTGTCACAATAAACTACAGTCTTATTTGTTTCCAAACTAAGTTCATTAAGTATACTTCTTAACCAAATGGCTTCTTTGACAGCTTCTGTAATAGACATAAATTTTGCCTCTATAGTGGACAACGCAACTATCGGCTGCAATGTAGCTTTCCAACTTACTGCACAACTCCCAACTGTAAATACATAACCTGTAAGTGATCTTCTTCTGTCCAAATCACCTGCATGATCTAAATCAACATATCCAGCTAAATCGACAAAAGTTCTACTGAATTCCAAACAAGCAGTAGAATTACCTTTCAAATATCTCAAAATCCACTTAACAGCTTGTCAATGAGTTTTTCTTGGACATGACAAATATCTGCTAACTACACTGACAACATATAAAATATCTGGACGAGTGCAAACCATTACATACATAATACTACCCACTGCACTAGAATAAGGAACTCTAGACATATATTCTATCTCATCTTCTGATTATGGTGACATAGATGCTGACAATCTAAAGTGAGAAGCTAAAGCAGTACTCACAAGTTTAGAATCATGCATATGAAAGTGTTTCAGGACTTTCTCAACATATTTGTGTTGTGACAAAAATAACCTGCTGGCACCTCTATCTCTGTTGATCTCCATTACCAAAATTTTCTTTACTGCACCAAGATCTTTCATCTCAAACTCATCACTTAACTGAGATTTCAATCTATTAATTTCACACATATTCTTTGATGCAATCAACATATAGCAACAAATATATGAAAATACCATCGTCAAGTCTTTTATAATAGACACAACTATCATACTTACATCTAGAAAAATCCAATATGCAACATAAAAGAGTCAAACCTCTAATACCATTGGCGTGGAGACTGTTTGAGTCCATACAAGGATTTCTTTAAAAGAAAAACATGATAGTCCTTGCATTCAACTCAAAACCTTCTGGTTACTGCATATAAATTTGTTCACCAAGATCACCATAAAGAAATGTTATTTTTACATCAAGTTGTTCCAACTCCAAATTATGCATAGCAACTAAAGCAAGTAAGACACAAATAGAAGTATGTCGAACAGCTAGAGAGAAAACATTATTAAAATCAACTCCCTCAATCTGGCTATAGCCTTTCGCTACTAATCGTGCCTTATACTTGGTATCTTCAACACTTGTGACTTCTTCTTTTTTCTTAAATATCTATTTACAACCAATAATTTTCTTACCATTAGGCGGCTCAACCAATTTCCAGGAGTCATTTTTCTTTAGAGATTTCATCTCTTCTTGCATTGCCACGAGCCATTGAATCAACTGAACTAATGACCTCAAAATATGAGGTTGGATCAGCAACATCAATTGTTTCTACAACATTTAATGCATAAGGAAGGACATCTTCAAAACCATATCTCTGAGGTGGTTTTATCTGTCTCCTTTGTCTACTACTAGCTATGGTTTGATGTTCAACTTCATGGTGTGTCTCTCCACCTGCAAAAAAGCTTTCTGACTGAAAAGAATTAGGATTTGTAAATGATGAGGTACCAATTTCAAGCTCCACATTCTCTTATGCATTCTCTTTTCCTGTATCACACTGAACATGCAATTCTTTTCTAGGGTGAAGCATAAAAGATTCATTAAAAGTAACATCTCTCTTAATCATAAACGTATGAGTATCAAGACACCATAAGTGAAATCTTTTAACACCAAAAGCCTAACCAAGAAAAATACATTTCTTTGCCCTAGGCTCCAAATTTCCTTCATTCACATCAGCATATGCAAGGCAACCAAATATTATTAAGTTAGAGTAATCAGGAAGGCTACCTGACCATACTGATGTATCCTGAATTTACATGATAAATCAAGCAATAATTCATATATTTTCATCCTATAAATCATGTTTTTATGGTGAAATTTATATGATGTTTGTAATGCTTTTAGGATGAAAGAATTGGAAGAAAATGAGTTGAAAACGGTGCAAAAGAGATTCAAAGTGGAAAGGCCCAAAGTAAACTCAAGAAAGCAAGAACAAAAGGGAGATTTCATGAAGAAAGGAAGCACCACGACCATGGTGGCAAGTGCCACGGCCCACCATCACGGCCATTG
Organism: Flueggea neowawraea; assembly: GCA_948243855.1. NCBI lineage: Eukaryota > Viridiplantae > Streptophyta > Magnoliopsida > Malpighiales > Phyllanthaceae > Flueggea > Flueggea neowawraea. The sequence continues at coordinate 4,968 of CAODLS010555089.1, read as the reverse complement.
TGGAAGCTTGGCATGCACTCCATTTTAGGCCGAGAAGGGCCACGGTCATGGTGCTGACTGTGGCCCCCTACAGCTCCTAAGAACATGTGACGCAAAAAGACAATGATGTGGCACCAATGGGGCATCTTTGGGAATTCTCTTGTACGATTTTGTGGCTTGTACAAAGGGTATAAATACCCTCTTTAACACTCATTTTGGGGATCTTTACATCACTTCTCAATTAGAAATAATGGTTTTTACTCTTTCAAGAACAATTTCAATTTCTTAAAGTAGATCAAGGAAAAGAAATAGGAAATCAAAGACCCAAGGCTAGCATTTTTTGGAATTCATCATCAAAGGTTATTGGGTTTTGTTTTCTTTGACTTTTTCTCTTTTGTAGTTGAATATTTATGATGTTTTTAATGGATATTAATGTTTTTATGTTTTATTTAACTATGTTAGCTTGATTTTCTTAGTTGGGGTGCAAACATGTAGGCTAGGGATGATGATTTTGCTAAACTATTGATTGGGCTCGTTGTGGTTATTAATGTTCTTTACTTATTGCCTTATTGGGTTGGTTTAATGAGTTGTTAAATGTGATTATGACTTAGATTGACCACCTAGGTTGCAGATTTAGCAAGTTTAGTTGATGAATCGAGCAATAAAGACTAAATGAGGCCACAACCATTAAATTTGTGAGGTTTAGGATATAAATATACCTATGCCTATAAGGTGTTCGATAAATTTTTCTAGAGACCTAAGTACCCTAGTTAACTTAAATGAGGCCGAGATAACCCTCTTATTTAATGTAGGGATGGCTTAGATGACCTTGAGAGAGACTCCAAGCTAGTTTAGCAGAGACAACACCCAATCCTATACACCCTTTCTTTAGCCTAGCCAAATAAGAATCCCTAGTCAAAATCTTAAAGCCCCAACGCTTTTATCTTATTTGATTTTCACCTTTTGGCTTCTAGTTTTAACTACTTGCATTGTGTTTTCTTCAATTCAATCAAAAATCCCAAAAATCAAACATGATTTTACTCGCTTTTATTTTATTTTTTGATCACAATTAATTCCCGCTTTTTGATGATTTGATACCCCAGGATATACTTGAGGGTTAAAACTATGACGATCCTTGTGGACTTATAAGGCATCATCAACTTTTTGGTGATCTCTTGTTTATTTTTACTTGTTTGTTTTGTTTTCTTTGTTTTTTTGTAGGATTTACATGCTCTTGAGGCGCACTAGAAGATCGGAAAATCAGGAAATTATTTCTTTGATTCCCGAGATTGAAAGGGTTTTGCGTCCAAATCGAGCTAATCAAAAGAGAGCAAGGATGACAGATATTCCTAGACCTCCTAATGTTGATGGGAATGAGCCTAGGGTTGGGCAATTGCAAGGAGATGATGCTAGAAACCAAAATATGCCTGTTAGGATGAATATGAGAGAGATCAACTCCCGGTGATTGTCGCCTCACCTTCTTGTATTATTCGATTGAGTCCGGCGACAAAGAATTATAAGTTGAAGAACATTCACTTGAACATGCTCCCATCGTTTTATAGCTTGCTATTGGAGGACCCACTCACCTTTTTGAGGGAATTCTACACTACCATTCAAACATTCTTTCTGCATGACTTGATAAAAGATGGGTTGAGGATGAGATGCTTTCCATACACCTTGAAGGATCGGGCTAAAACTTGGTTGATCAACTTACCAGAGGGATCTTTTGATACATGGGAGGAGGTTTATGAAAAATTCATGATGAAGTACTACTCCCCACAAAAGACGCTGGAATTGAGGAACAAAATATGCCATTTTTCGCAATTCGAAGGTGAGTCATTCCACGAGGCATGGGAAAGATTCAAGATGCTTCTCAGTCAATGCCCCCACCATCAATTTTCATTGGCATTGCTCACACAATTTTTCTATGATGGGCTCACTATACATGGACAAACCTTGGTGGACACCGCAGTGGGAGGCTATTTTGGTGACAAGACTATGGAAGAAGTTTATGATATCTATGAGATACTTGCCACAAACTCTCAACAAAAGGCCGTGAGGGGAAGAAGAGCGGGAATTCATGAGGTAAATACTTCATCTTCACCCGATTTATTTTTAAAGGTTGATGATGTTGCTACGAAGATGAATGTATTACTTAATGCTAAGGCTATGGGTAGAGAAAAATGTGCTTTCTGTGGAATGATTGGGCATAAAAAGATGAGTTGTGGTATGAATGGTGTGGGTGGAGGATTGGAAGAAATGAATTATATGGGGGGATTCCCAAGACCTCAACAAAATAACCCTTATTCTAATGCCTATAATCCCGGTCGGAGGAACCATCCCAATTTCTCATGGAGAGACCTAAATGCTCAAGCCCCACCTACATAAGCTCACCCGATTTTCAAGCTAGGCCACCTTTCCAACCAAACAACCACCAAGCTCCACCCCCACCCCAACAAGCTATCCAAGATAAAAAGCCACCCTTGTAGGATTTGTTTATGCAATTTATGTCTAAGATGGAGGCTATAGATGCTAAGGTGGATCAAGTTATCCAAGCCTAACAATCCACTATCCAAATCCTTAAGAGACAAGTGAGACAACTAGCTAAAACCTTGTCAGATAGGGAGAAAGGAAAATTACTTAGCACATCTCAAGTTAACCCGAAAGAGTGTGTAATAGCGATTACTTCGATAATTAAAGAGGAGCTTGGGGAGCCAAGTATGGGGGAGAAGTCAAAGCTTGACAATAAATAGGTGAATTGTGAGAAGCAAAAAGAGAAAGGAGAAGGCAAACGCTATAAGCAAGAAGAGATCAAACCTTATGTCCCTCCTATCCCATTTTCCTAGAGGCTTAGAGATCACACCAAAGATGCTAATTTCATGAAGTTTCTTGAGATGTTCAAGAAGTTGGAGTTGAACATATCCTTCTTGGAGGCCATTGCTCGAATTCCTAATTATGCCAAGTTTTTTAAGGAGGTGGTGGCCAACAAGAAGAAATTGGAGGAGTATTCTATGGTAGCACTCACAGAGGAGTGTGGTGCGGTGATATTGAACAAATACCCTCAAAAGCTCAAGGATATGAGGAGCTTTGCAATTCCATACACCTTTGGTAATTTGGAGAATGTTCAATCATTGTGTGATTTGGGTGCCTCAGTCAACTTAATGCCCTCTTCCATCCATAAGAAACTAGGGATTGGCACATTAACTCCTACTAATGTGACTCTCCAATTAGCGGATAGAAGAACTCGACAACCACTTGGGCTTGTGGAGAATCTTTTGGCCAAGGTAGGAAAATTTTTCTTTCCCACCGATTTATATGTGTTGGACATGAATGATGCATATGATACCCCCATTATCCTTGGAAGGCCCTTTTTGGCTACGAGGAGAGTTGTGATTGGTTTGAGGAAGGGGAGCCTATCTTTTAATGTGGGAAAGGAAATTGAGGAATTCAATGTATACAAGAATGTGCAACCTCCTTTGCTTCATGATGATGGCAATAAAGCACCCACTTTGGAGATGTGTTGCGCGCTATCTAGGTCTCCACATTTGCCCTCGGTTGGTGAAACTCGAGGTGAGAAAGAGCCACGAGCTAAAGAGAGTGGGAATCCAAAGAAACAGAAGCTTGACAAGTCGCCAAGTTCATTTGAGAGCAAGAATAAAAAGGGGTTAAAAGCAAAAAGGCTACATCAAAATGAGGAGAGAGTGATTGCATCTCTATGGGTAAGTTCGTTCAACAACAAAAGGTATATTACTTTCCACCCAAAAATCACTTTCTTTATAACCCCATATTCCAACATGTGGCCCATTTCCCATTTCAAATTGCTAAAATTCATGCATGTTGTGCTATTGACATTGTACTTAATGATTACAAACCAATTTGCTTCATGAATATATTCAAAGAGGAATAAAATAATTACTACACTTTTATGTGAAAGTAGCCACGATAAACACGCCACCCTCATAATTGTCAACTATTTCCATCAAAATATGAGTGAAAAATTTGTAATTTCTGTTGAATCAATTTTTGATTAACATAGAATGTTGAATCAATTTTTGATTAACATGAAAACTCCTAAATTTTAATAAATTAACAAAACAATTAAAACAATTAAGCTATGCACGTTCTACAACCCTCTAAGTACGTTAAAGAATGATCCACGAACTTTGAACCAAGACCTATGCACGTTAATAAGAGAAAGAGGCATACCAAGATTTCAAAAATGGACGTTGTGTGCACAAGAGCTCATACAAGGCATGTAGGACAGGTGTAATGCACGTAGCAGACAGCGCAGTGTGCGTAGACGTGGTACATCAAAAAACAGAATGAGTTAATGTTGTTCTATGCGCGTTGAAGCTAGGACCCAAGCACGTAGTAAAGAAAAGACTCTCACTGGTTTAAACAGCGCTTGGTACTACGTATGTTGAATAGGGGTCTAAGCACGTAGACAGGATCAAGGTAAAATCAGAAGAATTCACAAGTCAAGCCGTGTCACGTTCTACATCAGTCATGTGCTCTTAGAAGAATAAAAGATATTTCTTCAAGAGATCATACTATGCACACAAAACCCAACTCAACGCACGTAGACGTGAATGACATTTGTCTGACTGAGTAAAGACAAATTCTGTTGCAGAGTGTCAGATTTCAAACGGGAATATTCTCTAATTTGTATTCAGAGACTATCAGAACTGTGAACCACGATCATGGCATAAAAACACAAAAATGTTAGATGATGTGAGCTGTACTACTTGACAAATAGCAGACGCTCCTCGATATTTGAAAATTCAAATATTCTCTGACACAGTCATGAGAAAGAACAAAGGTCTGATCATTGAAGACTCGATAATACATGTTGAACCTAGTACAGTGCACACAACATTCAAGATCAACGTACACAGAAGAGAAAGCTAAGTATGTAGTGATTAGCTGATATCAAGAAGTGGGTGCTAGAACTTGGTCTAAGCATGCAGAAGAATGATCACCGCACGTAGA
>CAODLS010555087.1:0-13057 GCA_948243855.1 Flueggea neowawraea | reverse complement strand
CGTGGTTGAAAAGGTTTCTAGTTAATACTAAAAGCTACACCACAAATCATTTGTTCATACAATCGAGCTTTGGTTCTCGAGGTAAAAACCCTAACCCTAATCGTTTATGATTGATGTGCTTGGATCCTTGGTGGAATTCTAAGATAAAATTTTATTATTTTTGCTGCGTTTATCCTTGTATGAATGACATATTTAGTTACTAATTCCAACAATGAAAACTATTTACACCACTTGTTTTTGCCGTAACAACAAGCAAACTACTACACCTTGTTTTTGCAGGCTCAACAAGAAAACCGGATCCATAGTTTTTATGAGCTCTACTAGAAAACCAAAAGACATTGTTTTCAAGAGAAGACAAGCAAACCAAACCTCTAGTTTTTGTCGGCTTAACTAGGAAACCGAACCACTAGTTTTTACGAGCTCAATTAGCAAATTGAAACTCTAGTTTTCTAAGGCTCACTAGCAACCACTCTAATTTTTCTAAGGCTCAACAACAAAACCTATCTACTCCAAGCAAACGACCTTGCTTGTTATAAATTGAATGTGTGTAGGAAGATGATATACGTACTTTCTACCATGTTCTATGTGCATTGCTTTGAATTCTAGGATATTTTTTTTCATGTGCATAGTTGGATGATTAAGACTAAAATGTTTCTTCTTCACGTGACTTGTGTAAGAAAATATTTTAAATTCAAATCCCGAGGAGCGTCTTGGGTTTTCCTCGTATGATGCTCATCTACGTGCGTTGTACTCGTTACTACGTGCGTAGAATGCTTCTTCAAAATTTGCACCTTTACTCATCTACATGCCTTCCTGCACCCTTTTACGTGTTTGATAATGTTCAATTGAAACACAAAAAATCGTCCATGCCATTCTACATACGTAGATCTTATTTTACGCACTTAAAACAATGTCTAGTACTTTTTGCTTCCTGATACATTATGTCTACGTGCATTGCACTGCCTGCTATGCACATGACCTACATGCTTAGATTGGCTTTTAAAGTGCTTTGTGGCCAGATATCACAAGGTTTGCAACTTTGGACCTCTTTGATGGATGTTTTGTTTTCATCATGATTAAAACCGAACACAACACTAGCTACTGACAATGCTGAGTTTGACCCACGCGCTACTGAGGTCGATCCATATGCAGCTGATTTTTTGAGTCTATCAAAAGAGATTGTGGAATATTAAAAAAAATGTTGCTACTACAATATTGGCTACTCATGGCTAGCGACATATTAACCCTCAAACTTGCTGAAGTCTCCTTATATTAACAATATAGGAAGTCTCAAAACGTTTGTATGAGTTATGAACACCAAAGAAGATTTTTAAAGGAGGTTAGCCATTGGACAACAATTATAGGCTTGATGAGCTTTATTATCCCATGATGAGTGTTCTTAATAGCTTTCTTGATATGGATAGAGACAACATGATCCTGATGATTTTTTTTTGGTAATTTTACTTTCTGCTGTTGTTCCATTTACATTTTATTTTTGTTGTTTGTTTTGGTTTTGTAGAAACAAAACTAAGTATTCAGATGATGACAAAATAAATTACTTTCAAGAGAATGATATAATCAAACCTCCATTTGAGTTTCACATTGAAACAATTAGAACCACAACTTCGTTTTTTAGATTTTACATATTGTGGATGAGACTTGTGCTCATTAGTATGTATATTTTTTATTGTTGTACTATTTGTAGTGCTTTTTCTATGTCTATGCAATTTTGTTAATGCAGAACACCATTGTGCACGTTGTTTTGACTTCAATGTAGGCCTTTGTACTCTTGTGTTCGGTTATGTGTACTTTTGTACACTTGTGAATACTTTCATTCACTTTTGAAAATATTTGTACACTTTGTGTAAAACTCTGTGTAATGAATTTTTTTTGCATTTGCTTTTGTTGTTAACCGTTTTCCTCCCCTGTGTTTCAGTATAATCTAGAACATTAAGGTTGTCCTTTATTTCATTCGAATGAAGCAGAAGTATGTCAAGTGTAAGAAACATTTCACGTTTAACTTGTATCTTAAGAAATGATATGGATTATATAATACTCTTGATAAGAATGCTAGGGAATCATGTTTCCATATGAATGATATTGTGAGTTACTACATCAACGGTGAATGCTTGCATAGCGGCAGACCATGGTTTGCAGTGGATGATGTTTTAATGCCTGCCAACACAAACAGTGACCATTGGGTTTTGGTTTATCTTTCTTTCAATAAGAGAGAGCTTTATGTTTATGGTTCTATTTGTAGGGGCATGATAAGAAAGTGATGGCAGTATTACAACACTACTTTGTTATTCTGGCATATTTTCTAAACATGATAGGCTTGTGGGGTTCCAAGAAGTATAAGAGCGAGCTTGAAAAAGGGAATTCATTTGCACCTTTGCCGATTTTGCTTGTTGATGGTCCTCTTAAACATACAATGAGGTACTATTTTTATATTTTTGTTGTTGTTTTCATTTTTATGTTTTATGGCTATTTGTTTGTTTACTAAGATTCTAAATTTATAGTTAAAATTTTTGTGATTGTGGTGCCTTCAAGTTGGCTTTCGCTGAATATTTTGCTTTTTGGAAGAAGAATTTGCATGGGAGTTTGATTTGGAGCTTTATCGTCGCATACTATCTTGCCTTCTTTTGTGATTTAATCATTGATTTTTTTAATCATTGATTTTTTTTCATCATGAAAACATAGAAGGATCTTAATGTTGATCACATATGATCCAACAATCAACCTTTTTTTATGATGACAAAACTTTCAAGAATTTATGTGCTACATCAAGGCAACAATTTTGATCAAGGGTGTTATCCTTGTCATTGGATTAGAATCATGCAAAAGAATGTATGATAATGCGAAAAATTTAAAAATTGTACCCCTTTCATTTATAATTCAACAAATTTAACAAATTCATTCAATACTCTCCCCCTTTTTGTAATTGTAAAAAAAGATTAAACAATATTAAGTTTAGACTCCCCCTTTCAAAAAGCAATTTGTGCGTATAATATAAATATTTTATCTCCCCCTATTTCTTTCAAACAAATGTCCAACTTAAAAAATTTTCAATACATCAAAATTTTCAAAGTACCATGAAAATAAGATCAATCAAATAACAAATAAAATGCATGAAAATTAAAAGAATGAGAAATTATAAGTACCTAATGTGTCGAAAGACATGATCCGATGGATCACCATCATCACTTGAAGAAGAATAATCATCTTTCCTCTTCTTTTTCTTTTCCTTCTTTTATTCCTTGAATCTCTCCATCATTAGCTTTTCATAAATTGTGCACCTTTTGAATTAATACTCCAATTCTTCATCTTCCTCTTCATCCAAGCATAATTCCTTTTTACTCTCCTCTTCACTTAGAATGTATGGTTTGGCCTTCAAAGCTTTCTCTTCTTTTAGAATTCTCCCCCTCAACTTTAGAATGATCTCATAATTTATGAGAGAACCAATGAGAGCATTAAAATCCAAGGTGTTGAGATCCTTGGTTTCCATTATTGCTATGACTTGTGAATCCCACTCTTTTGGCAAGGAGCGAATGATCTTTTTCACCTTGTCCTACTCCTTGAACTTATTTTCCAAGGCCTCCATCCCATTTGCGATCTTTGAAAATTTATCAATGGCATTTGTGATGGACTCATCTTCCTTGATTGAGAAGAGCCCAAACTCATGTTGAAGAAGGTTAATCTTTATTTATTTCACTTGGGAAGTGCCTTTATATATAATCTCCAAAGACTTCCAAATCTTTTGAGAACTTCGGCAACTTGAAACTCTTCTAATCTTTTCAAGAGTCAAACCGCATAAAGGACTTACATCGGTTGAGCATTTATCCTCTCCTTCTTCCAATCAATGTTGGTATACTCTTATTGACTTTTCAAAGAGCCATCTTGATTTTCAATTATATGGGGCCAATAGGAATAACCTTCCAAAGCTCAATGTCTCATGCTTTGATGAAGACCGTCATGAGATTCTTCCATATGGAGTAGTTGAAAGAGGTGGATGAGTGAGGGATGCCCCAATATGAAATGCAAAGGGATGGCCGAACTTTATTTTCTTTGATGCGAATCTTTGCTCTAAGGATGTTAAGCCTTATTGAATAGAGATTGATTTGATACCACTTGCTGGAGAATTTTTGGTAGAGCCTTAATGGAGTTACGAGAGTAAGGAAGAGAGAAAAATGAACATAACAATTTATAGTGGTTTAGCCAACCTTTCTGACATTCACTACCTAAGTTCCTCACTTCTGATTTTCACAATATACTATGATAATGATAGATTCTGGCTCAATCCAACAAAGCCTTACAATAAGGTTGATCATGGCTCACACCTCTAATGACAAAACAAGGTTGATTCCCAGCTCACACCTCTAAAGCCCTCACAATGTTGTTTTCTTAGGTTCACAACTAACCTTTCCCACACCAAAAGTGTATACAAACGGAATAAAAATAATGAAGCACTATGCTAAAGTTTGATGTACGAACTTAATTCCTTTGATCTTTCCTCTAGCTTAATTTTGGTGTTTTTGATGGTTGGAATTCGTAGGAGTTTTAACACTGTGATATTATTTGTTGTTCCACCATTTCTTTGCCCTTTCATGCAATATGACAGTTGCAGTTTAGCAACTAGCCATTAGAGTGCATTTAAAGTTGTTTGAACCTTCTAGATTTCCCTAACCTACATTATTGATGTTCTTACATACGTTAATCATCATATCTCCATGTTACACATGTTATTTTAACATTAACGTACGTTATTCTTGGTCCTGAATGCTCCAGTAGCTTCTATTTCATTCAACATCATCATTTACGCATGTCATCTTCTACTAAAGTACTTTAACTTGCCCTAAGGTACTTTAAATTTTTCCTAACTTACTTTAACTTGCCCTAACGTACTTTAAATTAGCCCTAAAGTACATTTTTTAACTCCGAGCATTCTCTTGTGAGTTACTCCAAGTCTTGCCTTTGGTTCATCATTGATTCATTTGTTTATCATCAAAATATAGAAGGATCTTAATGTTGATCACACATGATCCAACAATTTTCTCTAGGCATGATTTGTATCTTCTCTTTCTCAATTGTACTGACTTAGGTTTTCCAACTAGTTTTTGCACAACTTGTTGCATCACTTCTTCAAGTATTTCCATTATATCATTTGTTGAAATTGTATGTAAAACTGATGCATATATTGCTTTTAGAATTTCATTTTATAGTATTCTAAGCAGTATTGATAGGGATCCCAAAGTTTAAGGTTTCTTACAGCTATAGCATGTCAGCATGGTAGTTCATTCACTTGGAACTTTTTTCATGTACAAGTCTTGTCTTTCATGTTAACAATGAATATATTTTCTTTGCCAATGACTTTGCATACATTTTCAGAAGTTGGTTTATCCTATAAAATTTTGCACACCTGTGTATGAAAGTGTACAACTGTGCTCCCCTATGTATGTTTTTCTACATTTATCTTCATCTTGTGTCCACCTTTTTATTTAACCAAAATTCAACTACAATAAATTTCATATAATTTGAGAAAGGCAAGAAAATTACTGTCAATGATCCTGATTGAACCATTATCTAGTATATGATTTTGTGATATTTTGGTGTTAGAGGTGTGATTGTGTATATTGCTATGGTTTTGAAATTATGGCTCCATTCTTGGAATAAGCATCTTAAAGCTTCAAGCAGTGGTGTTATTGGCAGTTCTTGCTCTTTAGTGACTATTGCATTTAGTGATTCTACTATGTTTGATGTCATTGCCTACCTTTTGTAGTGTTCTGAGTAAAGCGTTGCCCACTTTTTAACATTGACCTCATTAAGATATATGTCAATTTTTACCTCTTTTTTTTTTTCATTTATAACATGTTGTACAAGCTTTAGCTTGTCAAAAGAACAATTTTTGCAGCTCCATATGTTTTTTGTACTTCATTTTCATGCTATTCAATAAGTGGTAGATCAAAAATTAGTGTCCAACCTTTGGGTACACTTTTGTAGCTACATTTTTTATGTTTCCATGTATGTCCGATATGATTCACATTGCAAGTCTATAGCTATAGGCTTCTGTGAATCTTTAAAAAAACCACTTATATGAATCATTATTTTTTGAATCCACTACAACAAATGCTAGTGGAATACATTTTCCACTGCATTATATGTGCATGTTATGATTAAGGTTCCCCCATATGCAGCTTTTAAAAATGCTCCATCAACTACAACATGTGGTCTGTAGTGCATCCATCCTTCAATTGATGCAAAAGAGGAAAGAATACATACAAAAATGACTCGCTAAATTACGAATTGTTTTGTTATTAACTGTTTATTTTTTATGTACCTAGTGTACACTAGTATACGCCAGTGTGCTCCACTAGTGTACAATATTGTACACTGCTATACGGGAGTGTACTCAACTAATGTACAATATTGTACTCCATTGTACATAATTACACACCATTGTACGCCAGTGTGTTCCACTAGTGTAATATCCGATACTTTTGGAATTTAATTTTGGTTACTTTCCATGTATTTTTGAATTAATTTTTTGTTATTTTCTAATAAATTTAGAAAATCATTATTAATGTTGGAAATTTAGAAATTATATTTTAAATGTTAATTGGGTGATTAATAAAATTTTTGAAGTGATTAGAGTGATTAATTAAGTGGAAATTAGTGAAAAATTAAAATAAAATCGGAATATAAAGGAAGGGAACAACTGGTCGTTTGGGCTGAATAAATTGTGCTATACGTCGTTTGGAAGTTTGGAAGTGGTCGTTCATGTGGCTTCTCTGTCGTCTTTACGTTTTCTGTGCTGAGTTCGCACGACACGACACGTCATTTTCCTGAGGTAATGCGGTCGTCCGCGTGATCCATGTGTCGTTCGCTTCCCGCTGTGCAACCACTTACACCAAACGACGTCGTTTTACTACTTCCCTTTTAAATCAGCCGCCCAGGTTCCACCGCCAAGTTTGATTTTCTTCAGACTTTCAATCACGATTCCACAACCCATTTATGCTGCTTTTCCTTCTCTTTCATCTTCAGTTCTTCACTCTTGCACTTCTTCTTCAGTCCTCTCTCAATCTCCACTCATTTTCTCTTCAGATAAGGTAAGTATTCATGGCTCAAAACTCCTTCATTTTTACTGTTGAAATATCATTTGTTTTTCTTCATTTTCAGTTTGTGTTCATAACTATTGGAGAACGTTTTGGCTTTGCTTTGTCATGATTTTTGGAGGTTTTTAAGGTTGTTTTTAGTTGGATTAAGTGAAATATCATAAATGTTAATAAATTTATTTTTGTAATTTTCCCATTTAATTTGGAAAATAATATGTAATATCTTGATTTTTTCGACCAATTATTCTGATAATTTTTCGTTGAAAATTTCTTTTTTGAATTAATTATTTTTCACTGATTAATTTTAATTTGAAATATTAATTAAATAATTAATGGTATTTTGGAGTGTTAAATTTTTGTTTATGTTAATGGATTTTTTGATGTGTATTGAGGAGTTAAATTAAATCAAATTTGGTTGGAATTGGAAAAAGAAAGAAAATTGGAAGAGAAGAGATAGAGGACTGAACTACTGGTTGTTCCGTGTTGGATTCAAGCTAAACGTCGTTTGGCATCCTTGAAGGCTATCATCCGCATCGTCCTCATGTCATCCGTCATTGTGCCCCTGAACAAAACCCAAATTTCTCTCTCTTATTTCTCAACCAAACTTTTTCAGATTTTCACCAATTTCAACTATACACACATACTAAACCCTAATTCCAACGTTCTATCCAGTTTCAGTATGGCACCGAAGAAAATCAAGAAGATCTGTTCCAATATTGCTTCAAAGAAATAGATTCCTGAGCAAGGCGAATCCTCCAGAGGTGGAAAAAGACCTCGCCCTAATCCACAAAGTACTCCCATTTCTCCTCCTTCAAAGAAGAGCAAGAAGAATCAAGGAATTCTGGCTGAAAATCAATTCGATTCAACACGGTTTGTTGATTTTCAAGTAGCTCGGCTCTTCAAGGCCTTAGGAAGGGCAAGGACTTCAGATTCGAAGGTATTTGATTTTTGCATCTTGCATGAATGTGGATTTGAGTTGACAAAACGATTTAATAGATTTGGAATTCGTCGTTTTTGTATGGTTAGTGATGATTTTTATCCCGAATTGGTTAGGGAGTTCTATGCTAATGCTAGGAGATGGGAGAATAAAGACCCTACTGACACACTTAATTTTTGAAATCTTGAAGTGTCAAGTAGAGTAAATGAACAAGAGATTTTTATTGATGAAGATACTCTACATCAGTTGTTTGGTTTGTCACACAGAGGATGTGTTGTGAAAAAGGAAAAAGGTGTGACTAATTTTTATGATGAAGAGGGGAACAAAGTTGTAGTGGACATTGGAGAAATTAAGAGAATTTTGTTAGAGAAGGCTATTGTGGTGACGATGGAGGCTAATTTGCTTGATCAAAAAATCTTGGAGTGTTTTGGAAGATGGTTCATCTATTCTTCACATGGATTTTGCAACCCAAGTAGCATACTCAGCCCCTACACAAATCAGGACCTCATTCATATGTATTTATTGATGAATGAGCAAGAAGTAAACTTTGTGTATGTGAAGATTGATTGGATGCTTGAAAAGGTGAAAAACTTCAATCTTCCTACCTTCAATCATCTCAGCAGAGAGAGAATTGAGCATATGCCATATGCTAGTCACCTTACAAGGATTTTCAAGCACTTTGGAGTAAGCTTTGAAGGCTTTGAAGTTCAGAGGGTGAAGGATAGCAAGAAGATCCATGCTTCTACACTTCAAAGTATGCGTTTATTCGGAATAATTGAAAGAGGCTATGTCTATCAGCCTTACTTACGAGAAAGAGACGTCATGGTTGATCCAAGAGATCAAAAGTTAATGCCTTAGAATAGAGACATGATCTTTATCCAGAGGAAAGGGATTCCACAACAACAAAGTAGTGTTACAGAGGATGAAGCAGAAGAAAAGGCTGAGGAAGAATGAGATGATTCGGCGGTACATATGGAAAAAGAAGGAACAACTGAAGGAGAGGTTGGACCAAACACTATCAAAAGGACAAAGCTTGATATTTTGCAGCAAAAGTTCATGAACTTCAAGGCCGAAAGAGAGTCAAATTTCATGGCTGTGAGGCAACAACTTCAAGCCTATCCAACTAAGACTTCTTCAAATTTTGAAGTGGTCATCAATCTCTTGGAAATATTAAAGGTTGAGATTTAAAATTTGCAACAACCACCTTCACCGAGTCTGTTTCAAGTTCCTACTCCTACAGCTGAGCCTAGTCCTCTACCATCTTCACCTCACTGTCATGAATCTTCAAGTGACGAAAGAGGAGCACCTTTCTCTATACCAGATGACATTGCTTCTCCTCCAATAAACTTGAATGAGCCACTTCTATGGAAGAAATAGAGAAAATTCCAAAAGAGCCTGTACAGGAAATAAAGGCTCCAACTGACACATAATAGATTTTGACGAAATCAGTGGCAGAGGATCAATCTACTGAAGCACAACCCACTGAAATTCCAGCTGATAAACCTACATTTGAGCAGCAGTCAGCAGAAACATTAGAGGCAAGACCCAAAATGAGTACTGAAGATCTTGAGAGGATCTAGAAAATGAGAAAAGATTTCCTTCCAAATCTCAAAAAGGATCTAAACAAGGCATCGGTTCACAAGAATGTCCCTAGCGAGTCAAGTGGGTCGAGTGATTCAGAAGAAACTAGTGACTCCTCTTAGTCAGAACCTATGCCTCTATCCTTTCCTAAATCATTCTTTGTGCCTCCATCTATGCCTCATCTAGCTGATGCTGCAAGACAGAGAAATTTCAACAAGATCATCCAGGATTTCACCGTCAAAATTGCTAGGTTCCAAACAATGGTTGATGCTTTACCTCCTCTTCCGGATACTATTCCAGCTAATAATGATGATGAGGATGATGATCATGATCTTTGTGATTTTCTCTATCTACGTTCTCTTCTCAGATCTATCACAGAAGAGCAGCACAAGCTTGATTGGTTTCATGTTGTAGTAGAGAGGAATGTGGAAGCTATGGAGGAACTCTGCACACTTCTACCTCCTCGTCCTTCCAACAAACCAACAGTGATTGTCATTGATTAGGACCCACATTTTGTTTTCACATATGCATCATATTTATGTTAATTGTTGCATTAATGTGTACTGTCATATACTAATATGCAATGAAATTGCCTTTTGACTGTCCATTTGTGTATTATTATCCTTGCTTTTTGATTGTGCCATTTTAATTAAAACGAAAATGGGGAGAGAAATATATGCAGAGTTTGTTGATTAATTGTGAAAGACTAACTCTCAGACAAGGATTAACAACCCCTGGTCAATTTTACAAATTGTTTGTTAAGTGTCCTTAAATAGGTCCATTGATTGAAGGGGACTGCAAAATCTTTCATTGTTTTTGTCATCATCAAAAATAGGGAGATTGTTGAAACAAGTTTGGTTTACATGAAAATTCCTTCTAAGTTTTGATGATTTAACAAAACAATTGAAAAAAGTTAAGCTATGCACTTTGAAAAAGATAAAAAAATTCTGAAGTGTTCCAAACTGGATACAATGTGCATAATACCATATACTATGAACATAGTACTGTGTTAATCAGAAGACAGAATGATCCAAGTCTCTTTTGCACGCACTATATCATACAGAATCCACGTAGTAAAAAGGAAATTCATTCAGGTAGCATACTATGCGCACAATATGGAATACTATGCTCGTAAACGAGCTGTGAATTCAAAATGGAAAGAAATATGCGCGAAGAAGGAAAGAGCTCCATTTTCTTACTATGCATGTATTAGGAGATACCATGCACGTAGACGAGTATGACATGATGTTTCCAGCAAGCAACAAATTCTGTTATGCTGTGTCAAAAATTCAAAAAGAGAATATTTGCCGCCAGATCAGATTACGTCAGAAGATCATATTCTATGCACATAGAACCAGTGTTATGCACGTAGATCTAGGTGAGCTGGACTATGAGACAAATGTGAGATGCCCCTTGGGAATTTCAAATTTGAATATTCCTTGACACCATACGACACAATCATGTAACAAATCAAAGGTGTACTCTTCGGGGTCCGTCTATGCCCGTAGAAGACAATGGAACGCACGCAAAACCATAGTATTACAACCGCAGTATAAATGCTACGCACATAGTAGTTTTTAGAATTTTGATCAAATCAAGAAGTGGATAATGGGCTTCATACTATGCATGCAGAAGAGGGAAAGCAGCGCATAATACTCTGATAGAAATGGACACTACGCATGTACTATCTATAGTAAGCGCATAGTAATGATTGAGGTCAGCAATTTTAACATGTTGCAGCCGTCTCACAGCGGATTGTTTGAGTCTTACAACGACTATTTTTCAGAGAGCAACTATAAATAGACTTCCTCAGTCCAGAGGCAAGCATAGAACATTTTTTAGAGTGTTGCCCAAGCTTTGCAAATTTCATTCTAAACTTTCTCTTTTTAAGTGTTTTCTAGTTCTTACGCCTCACTAAGCTTTTGTATTGCTATTTGCTTTGAGATTTGGTGTGAGAAGACATACTCATTCTATTAAAAATTGTGTAAACAAGCTTTGGTTGTAAAGCTTATGGGTAGAATAGGTTTGCTTGTTTGGTACCTTAGAAAAAGAAGTGGGTATTGGTTTACTTGTTGAGCTAGCTAAAAACAAGGGATTGTAAAGGTTGTCTTGTGAGCCTGAGAAATAGGAGGTTGCAACTGTTTGCCTTCACCCACAAGTAAGGAAGATTTAGTGGATTGAAATTCTCTAGTTGAGAGGAATGGGCGTAGGTCAAGAAGGACCGAACTATTGAAATTTGCGGCTCGTTTATGACATTCATAATTAATCAGTGCATCAGAAATAACAAAAATTTTAAGCCTTGAATTCCCCCAAGGACCCCATCAACATATATAATTATGTTTAGAAGATCAACCTTTCACCCAAGCTTGATTGTTCGGTTTTTATGAGACGTTGGTGTAGCTCTTAGTACCTAAAACTCAAATCACCTTTTGGAATCACGTTGCCTTTACGCGAACGCATCTAGAGGTATCCACATGAATGAAATTACCTTAGATTGGTGGAGTGTACTAGCACTTCTTTTAGAATCACTATTCTAAAACTCACAAAATAATTTTCTCTCTTTGAAAGTGGCACTCACTAATTCGGCTTTGCCATGAGGAAGTAGCAAGGAGTGAAACCCTATTTATAGGCATACAAAGAGACCTAAATAGGTGCATAAGAGAATAAAAAATTCCCTCCTTGTCCTTCCAAAATTCGGCCCTCATCCTATTCAAGCAATAGGGTGCCAAATTTTCTTTCCTAGTCTGACTAGGTTTGCCTTTCTTGTCCCACAAGAATATTCACTTTCTAATTAATTTTTTCACACACAAATTAGGGTTTTATTTTCCTTGTCAAACAAGAATAAAACTCCTAATTAGTTATGGAGTCCTAATTAGTTAGTGTGTGCCGAATTTGATCCTTGTCACACAAGGAACACGACTCCTAAAAAATAGGAAAGAGGAGATGAATTTCTCCCTCCCCTTTTAGGTTTGTATGTTGAATTTTCTCCCTCCTATTTAGGTTAGGAAAGGCCGAAAATCACATGGGTTTCATTAATATTATTGGGCTTTTAATTATATGATATATTATCATTAAATAAACCACTTACATGGGCCAAATTATGTCACACGTAATTAAATATTTATACCCATGATAATCGATGATTCATATTAAAAGCCTATTACATTAATGAACTATGTCTTAAATCTTATTTGACACATAAATTATGATTATTATTGATTAATCAAATTAATCATCTTAATAATTCAATCATCATAAAGGGAGAACCTTTGTAACCAATCCAATTCATTCTTGTGTGTGGCCTAATAGGTCCACTCGAAATTAGCAGTGGGCCTTGTCCCAAACAATTGGAACCAAAGTCCATAAGCAGTGCCTAGTAATACATTATGACCACCCAAAATCAAGTGGATGGTGATCCGAGTTAACCTTT
>CAODLS010555005.1:0-10435 GCA_948243855.1 Flueggea neowawraea | reverse complement strand
CTAATATCCCTAAAGAATAATATTACACAAATATAGTAATAAACACATGCATGCCAATTGGATACATGATGAACCATTATCCAACGTGTAAGAATATAATTCATAATTGGTCGTGCCAACTTATCAAAAAATTCTATAAATCATACGAACTTAAAGTGGATCTCCCGCTTCTTATTATCTCTCTTTTTGCAATCATGGTGATCTTGGACATACCAATTTCAAAATGTTTTTAACTCACTCGAATCTCTAAGTGTCTTTCTTCAACACTTAGGAAATCATGTTTCCATGAAATTCTAGTATAGACCAATAGTTTAACCAATACCGGTGATGAGTATCATAATTTTTTATGAAGTAAGTGAATATTCATCACCGTTGTACACTTAATGCACAATCAAATCTCCTTTACAACCACCACTGTCCCAAAATACTCTCTTTTGGGAGTCATGCAAATTCTTTCTTAATTTGCACTATTTTCAATGCAACGTGATTTTACCTCATTCAGATATTTGTAATAAATTACAAATAAAATGGGTCTATACGAACAAACGTATTTCCCAAATAATTGAAATTTAATTTCAATTATCTAAACGAGAACCACATTTGCACGTTTAAAACTAATTATTTTGAAAACTAATTTCCAAAATAATTCTTGGCAAAAAAAATACAATTTCTCGCAATTTTTTAGCAATATTTATGCACCAATAAATTGGGAAAAAATAGTTTAAAAACTAAAAAAATTGTGAAAAATATACTAAAAATTCCATAAAAATCTAAATAAATATTTTGCCAAAAAATGACGGAAAATGGTGCTCGGAACACCTCTCACGTGCCCACACGTGTCTTTGGAGTACATACGTGCTTATAGATTACAGACACGTGTTGACGTCACATACTGCCACGCGCGCATGTGCCATGATCGTTGTTCATATTACAGACACGTGTCGCTGTCAGGTGAAACCACGTGTCACATACAGATCATGCCACGTGTTGATGTCACATACTGCCATGTTCTGACACTTCATGAGGATACGTGTCGATTCTGGACAAAACCACGTGTCTATCTATTATTCGTCCACGTTTTGCACAGCCAACTTTGACCGTGTGCCACGTGTCGTGATATTATTGGTTCGTGTGTCTTATTTGGGATCCTTCTTGATCCTTCTACCGCTGCCATGTGTCACGATCTGAGTGATCCTCGTGCAACCAATAGAAAAGTGTCATGTCACCATTTCATATCAGATTAACAAATTCATCTGTGTTGCCTCACTCAATATTTTTCGATCAAGTTTTCGTCCATTTGACGACCTTCCCGATGGAATTTCGTGACGAAATTTTGGCAGGTAACGTTTTCAATGTCTCTGATTTCAAATATTTTATCGAAATTTCGAAATTCTAACTTTCAGAATTCGACTGCGGATAGACTCAAACCAAAAATGACATTCGAGATAGAAAGTCAAATACCAAAAAATCACAGTAGACATCCTGGACAGAGACCAACAATATTTTCTAAACATATTCGAGTGTTGGCTCTGATACCAATGAAGGAATCATATACCGGTTTAACTAATAAACATTATAATAAATAGGTTCGACTTACTAACTTCGATTCCAGCCGAAGCTAGCAGCGGAGCAGGACCAGTTCTATGTTGGTTTTGCGAGCAAACCACCGTTGAAATGTCAACAGGAATGCCTGGCTGTTTCGCAGTCTAAAAGCCACACGTGATCTGTGCAGGACTTGGGACAAGAGGCCGAGACCTCTCTTTCTCCCGGTTGAGAGCTCTCTTTGTAGAGTGAATCAATGAGAGGAAGGAGCAAAGCTCCTTATATAAGCCTTAAATGGGCTAACGGGCCTAATGGGTCCAACTGATATATTTCATACCTAACTCAATTGGACTTGCCAATTGGTCTCGGTTCATCGTCCCGGTTCACACATTGACTAACCGAGTTTGCTTCTCCTCAATTGGGCTTTTCAATTAGTCTCGGTCCACGGTCTTGGTTTACACCTCGACCGACCGAATTCCGTTCATCCGTCATGGGCGGACTGCTTTTTCCAACAATTTCTTCCTTAGTAGGGCTAAAGTAATAAGTTTCTTAGTTCGTAAAATCATAAATATCAGAAAAGAGTTGAACCCGATTGAGTGTGAGTTTATTCTCTGCTATACGAAGGTCTTACTATTGCTGATTTTAAAATATCTTACAATTAGGGGATACTGTTCAATTGGCTTTTGTGGTGATGTAAATAATTTATTTTGAGATGTTGCAGTGTCTAACTTTTTAAAGCTAGCAGACAGGAACTTGCTATATTGATTTGTGTTTCGAAAACTTAAATCTTATATTTTTTCTTTTCTCAGGGGAGTCATAAGTAGTGAGAGCCAATTACAGAAGAGCTTGCAGTCTTATCTTGACTTTGAAGGAGTTCCTTAAGTGGGAAAAGAAGAGCTGAAGGTACTATTGTTCTGTTTTAGATGTTTGAAATTATTTTACTATCTTTATGAACATTTTTAAATTCTTTGAGGGAAAGACAGAGTTTTGGCATATGTTACACAATGTTTTGTGTCTGCCACTTGAAGAATTGGATTTTTGTAGCAGTGGATTTACAGGTAAATATAATAAAAGGTTATCTTAATTTTTTTTTATTCAAGTTATTATTGGATTTTTTGATGTCGTCTGAACTTTGATATGGGTTATTAGATTTTTCAATTCAATTAACAAATATGGTTAATTTTGAGACAATTTTTTTTTGCTTAGAGTAGAAAAAATGCACAAAACTTATAAATTATGTGAACATTTCTTAGTCTAGAGAAAGCATACACGTATGAACAGAACACAATGTTAAAAGCATATAATATTTAAAATTTATACATTTTAAAAAAGAAAAACAAAAGAACTTATAGGACAGATTGCAACAATTAGGTTGTATGAATCGATGCCTGAATCCAAAAAAAAAACTAATGAATCTATTCAATTCGTCAATCCAAAATTAGGTTGTATGAACAATTAAAAGAGACAATTAAAAACAAACAATTAGGTTGTATGAATCTATTCAATCCAAAATTTAGTAGATGTGCCAAATTTTTGTTTGCAATCATAAATACAAAAAAAAAACAAATAGGATGTTGTTAGATATATAAGAATAACAATGTCCAAAGAAATAAAAAAGGATTAAAGGAAAAATAAACTTACATGATCAATCAGAACAATGGGTTGTTGAATGAATGAAAGCCTAAATTGATGAATGAAAAGATAATTGTTACAATTGAACAGAATATGTTTAAGCAAACTAAGTGGAAAAAAAATTGAACTTGTAATTGAAAAACGTACTTGCAATTTTTTTTCTTTAAAAAGTAGGAGTGGACCAAAGTCCAAAGCAGTTTTTATTTTTCTCCTTAGCTTTCCAAGAATTGAACCCAAAACATTCAGCTGTAAACATTAACTGATTATTGTCGAACCCAACCTTTAGGAGCCAACGTACCTGCAATATTTGATTAGTAGGTTTTTTTTTTCTTAGTAGACAACACTTATATAGGCTTTGAATGCACACTTGACCCTGATTTGTTTGATTTTATTACCAAAAATCTGTGGGCTTGATTAGTGGTCTTGAATGCAAAATTATTTGTTTGATTTGATTTTATGCAGGTTTTTATAATGGTCCATAATGAAGAGGAGTATATCAAGGCATTTTATTTCTTTAATGAGATTTCAATATGTGAAATATCGTTTATAATATGTGAACAAACATAATGAAGAATTGACCCAAAAAAAACATTATGAAGAGGAGTATATCAAGGCATTTTCCTATTTTGGACCTTGATTGATTTAATTTTGATTTTCCTTCTTACTTTTTTCACATCAAAAACTTGGCGGCATAACTTTTACAGTGTGTGAACATAGTAGATATAGTTTTATTTCTTCATGAATTGGCGGCATAACTTGATTTCTTTTTTCTAAAATTTTCCAGAAACTAAGCAATCAACCAACGGATATTCTGGTACATGTTTGAATGTTTCCTTCCTTATCTGATGTGCTCCTCTGTCTCAATTTTGTTAACCCTTTCAAAATCACTGTTGTTATTGCTGAAAACCTACACACCTTATATTAATTGGGTGTTAACTGTATGTGGAGACAGTTCTTCCACGTTAAGGCAATCTAGACAATTATGTTACTATAAATATTTAAATTTTTAAATTATTTTATACGACACGTGTCACATTAGTAAGGTGTCAAATGTTAATATATATGAACAATCCTTATTCATTTATTTTTATTTACTGTTGATTGAAGAATAAAATCAAAATTATCAAACTTGATTATGAGATTTTTTTAATTGAAATGTAGAGTCTCAAGAATCAGAGATTACAGTCACATTTCAATTAGGTTGGTCTGCCTATACAACCACTTCATCTTGAGCTCTATCTATTATTAAAATAAAAAAAAATGGAATAATAAAAAGTCATTACAACCCGTTAAGGGCAAAAAAACGAAAGGAAAGAAAACTAAAAAATACGCAAATCAAATAATACGAAAATGATCTGTCATGTTCAGATCCTCATAAACCAAGGAATCGCAAAATGTTGGATAAGTGTGCCACCATACCTCTTCAGAAATAGTTCGACCATAATTTGTCAACTTATTAGCTATGCCATTTTCCTCCCTATAAATATGATTGGCCACATGCATGCAGGAAAGCAAATGAAGGCAATTCGACCAAGCAACAAAAACTAACCATGGCACTTCGAAAGCGTGTGTTTTGAGCATATTGACAACATAGGTTGAGTCACATTCAATCCACAGTCTATGCCAACCCACCTCCTATACTTTCTGAATAGAAAAAAAAATCACCGCTCTTAACTTTGCCTCAAATGCAAGTACATTACCTGTGGGAACGGAGAAACAACCCATAGGATATCCTCTACGGTTTTGAAAATGCCACAAACGCTAGAGTAATTATTAGTACTAGAAAAAGACACATCGGTGTTTACTTTAAGCCAACTATCCGGCGGACTCTGCCAACGAATAGAGACGGTCACCGAAGCTTTGGAATGTCGAGAAGGGATGTTCGTTAGAATCGACGCAGCAACACTTTATATCTTGGTTTGAGTGATATATTGCACATCATAGGCTTGTCAAAAGAGAAAAAAAAAAACTGAGGTAATTGCTAAAGAGATATTTACGGGTATGGATAGAAGTAAGTGTATGTATGTATGTATGTATGCATTTATTGGAAGAAACAATTTTCAATTCTAA
This sequence comes from Flueggea neowawraea, assembly GCA_948243855.1. NCBI lineage: Eukaryota > Viridiplantae > Streptophyta > Magnoliopsida > Malpighiales > Phyllanthaceae > Flueggea > Flueggea neowawraea. The sequence continues at coordinate 5,191 of CAODLS010555005.1, read as the reverse complement.
ATTTATGAGAAATGCACTAATTAATAAGAAAAATCTCCTCGCAATTCCTAAAAGTAATTTGTTTCTTAATAAGTTTATACGCCACTATTCCTAAAAGTAATTTGTTTCTTAAGAATCTATTTAACTAGCATATTTAGGAAAATAGAGAAGTGTGTTATCACTCGAAAAATACACCAACAAATCCACATGAATTTAATCTTCAATATTTATCTTTGCATAATGCAATTAAAGAGCCTTTGGTTTGAGAAAAAGAGATTCCCTATTATTGCATCCCAAACAACGCCAAAATATAGTGTGGAAACATAAAAAGAAATTATGATGGTAAGAGTATCTCCAACACTCTTTCTATTTTTAAAAAGTCAAAATATATTTATATTTTTCTAAAAATTTGAACTCGGTCTACTTTTTTTTATCTCACTTATTAATATTTTATTGCTACATCAAAAAAAATATAGAGGGTGTTCAAATTTATACATTAAAAATAAAGAGAGAATTGAACCCTCTCTATATCCTAATGAGAGTAGAAATGGATCGTTCACTTAGATATTAAACTTATCATTAAGAACAATACTATGTTGATAAAGATGAAGATGCAACAAGAGGAATATTAACTAGGGATTCTATTATTGCTTATATGTGGTCAAATTTTCTTCATCTAAATATATGTATTTTTTTTTAAAAAAATGTTATAATCTAAACCCAATGCTGCCAAAAGGAGGAATAAGAAAGCTCAAAATTATGAAATGTTAACTCAACTTTATGGAATAGAAGATGTTGAAATTACTTCAGAAATGATAAAAAGATAAGTGCTGAAGAAGCTAAAAAAAGTCAATGAATAATAGAGAATAGATTGATTTTATGGTATCTCAAGATTAGATAACTGTTAAAACTAAGGTTATTTTGATTCTGATTTTACAAAAGCTAATTAGGTAGAAAAAACACTTCTGATACGTGACAATTTCTAAGCTACTATCTAGTGTCTTGGTTTTCTTAAAAAATAAAATTGTATTGCGTTGTCAACTGTGAAGTATAATATGTCAATACTAATATTTGTTTTGCTCAATCGTTGTGGATTAAACATTAATTAAATTCTGAATTTTGGTATTGAATTGAAGGACATTTCTATAAAATGTGATAATATTAGTATCCTAATATTACCAGTAATCCTATTCAACAATCGAAGACGAAGCATGTAGATATTAAGCATCACTTTATAGAGACATGCACAATATGATGATATTGTTCTTGAAGTTGTTACAACTTGTAATTAATTTACTGATATTTTACAAAACCTTTTAATGAAAAACTATTTCTTTGAATTTGTAAAATGCTACGTGCATTGTTGATGATGTTTTTGTTGTGTGCTTTTGTGCATTAATTCATGCATTATGACCAAGATTAGTTGACTGGTGGGTTCAGATTTTCGTGATCCAACAATTGTTGCTTGATTAAATTGTCCGGCTGTAATGTCGATGACCAATATCCACAAATATCGACGATGGGTATTTAGATATAACAATCTTGGCGCTAACGAGTTCTTCGCCCATTAGCATTAGAGACAAAATTTTCAATTGTTTTACTAATTGCTTAATTTAATATCTACGCACTTCAAATTTAAACCTTCTTCTAAAATTAATATTGTAATGACTATATTAAATTATATTTTTATACCTAAAGTTTTCGGAGAATTACAAAAAAGACAGCAAAAAAGCATTAAAATACATAAATACAATATTCAAAACTATTTCAGAAATGGAAACACACTAAAATAGTATTTAAAATGCCTCAATTTGACTACTTTTTGACAACGCGTCAGAAAGTTCACCGCGCATTGACTACGCACCAAAAAATGTTTGACAAGACGCGATGAGTACAAAAAGAGTACAATACCAACAAATGCATACACAATGAGTACAAGACAAACAATATTTAAAAACTATTTTAATATTTTTTACTATTTGGTAAAATTACGAGTACAATACTGACAAATGCTTACAAAGCGTACAAAAAGTTATTTTTGAAATCTGGTTACAAGATGAGTACAAAAGGTTTACAAAAATGAGTACAAACGTGTACAAGTGAGTGCATAATGAAGGCATGACCTTATAGATAATTTACAAAGAGTGTACAACCATATATATTAAAGAAATGTTACTTCTTAATGAATAATGACGATTACATAATGTGTAAAATCTATAATATTTTAAAATGACGATTATAGAGACGAGTACACAATGAGTACATGACTAGATTTATGATTTGTTTGCCATTATTGGCCATGGAACTACCAATGTAGTTGCCTTATTGCCTTTTTGTATTTCAAATATGTTCCTTTAGAAACGTTCTAGATATATTCTTTTTGTGTTTTGCATATTTTGGTACCTCAAGTTTCACTCCTTATGAATTCTTTCTCAAATTCGTTTTGTATTTCATTGTATTGACAAGTTGAGATAAGATTTAATTTGCCCTCTAATATAGAATCAATAAAAGTTTTATGGTGACATCATTTCGATTAGTTGTGGTGTAGATACCCGCACTTATTTTATTCCGTCGATTTGTAACTCTATATCCTCAGTCTCTGCATGTGCATTGTCAGTATCATTTTCGAATGTCCATAATCAGGGTATGTATAAGCATGTTTCTTTTACTTATGTATTTGCACTTCTCTGCAACATCCGTCTCTTCATTCACATTTCTCAGTATATTCTGTGTCTAATTCTACATATACTATCATGTCTTCTGCATATTGGCATATTTAGGAGTGAATGATTTAGAGTGCTAGTAGAATCCTAGTCTACTTCTCTGTGGAAGATATGTTCAGGTTATGAATCACACACTGATTGGGAGACTTGAGTCTGATTTTAGCATTTGAGTATCAGAATATGGATTAGATTACCTCTATATCGGTAATTCTGGAGTACCTATGTATGTTTGTATATTTCGACTAAAAAGGCCTAGAGCCTTAAAAGATTTCTTATGGGTTGATATGTTAGGGATTCACATCACGTTTTGATTTTGAAGATTTAGATTTGGTTTATGTTGTAGAAAAGTTAGAGTTGGATTTAATTGGGGAAATTGGGTGACGTTAGTAGAGGAACGAATTTTGGCTTATTTCCTGAGATTTAGAGTTGTTTTCAGCAAACAAAATATACATTTGAGTTCTTGAGGATGATTAGAACAAATGCAGGTGTTTGAATTCAGTTTTCATCGGTTGAAATGGAATTAGGGACTGATTTTATAATTTTTCATTATGAGGACTAAAATTGATATTTTCCATTTTAGGGACTAAAAGACAATTTTGAATTATTTGGAGACTCATTTGGATATTCAAATTAATAGGAATCAAATTAGTGATTTTCGGAGATTTGAGGACTAAAATATAATTTGGAATATTTTGGGGACTTAAACATAATTTTCTAAAGGTTCGGGGACTAAAGAGTAATTTTACATTGATGTGTAATTTTGGATTTTTATGTTAGGCCTTGGTTTGAAATAGGATTTTGGCATCGATTTAGACTAGGTCATGCATTTGCATTTACATTTAATTCATTTTCAGGCTTTGCCACAGTTACCGTGTTTGACCTCTTAGTGATAAATTCTGTTTTCAGTTCTGTTCTGCTCAATATCTGAGGTGGATGACTACCCATCGATGTTATTGCATGTTCAGATCTTTATGTGATATTTGTTTCTGGTTTGAGATTTGGATTATTGGTTTGGCGACCAAGTGAGTACAGCGACAGTTTTAGGCACTTAGGCTGCCTTTTCAAATTATATGTTTTTTATGTGTTGGTTGTAAATGTTAACTGGAATAATTAAGTGTAATATCCCGCCCATTCTAGCTATATTCCCTATAGCGATTGAAATTCCGATTGATGATCATTGATGCCCATCCTCATTGAGGGTTTAGAGTTTAGATTGGTAGTCGATAATGCTAATGAGCATGTAGGGTTTGTATTTTGGAACCTTGAGTTGCGAGTTTGGAGAGTGGATAACTCGAGTTAGAGAAAGAGGTAACTCGAGTTGTGTGACCCTTATACAACTCGAATTATCCAGAATTGTAACTCGAGTTAGAAGATGTCCATATAACTTGAGTTAATCATTGTGTAACTCGAGTTATTTGTGCTAAAGTGGAACGGTGCGTTTCGGTGTTCTTCGTATTTAAAGACCCCAAATCGACCGAAATCCGTCATTTGCTCCAATCCATTCCTCTCAGACGTTTCCAATCTCTCTCAAGTTTTTCTCCAGCACTTCCTTTGGGTTTCTTGAGGTAAGATTGCATTTCTAATCCTTTCTTTCCTCATATTTTCTGTAAGATTATGCATACTAGGGTTTTAGATTCAATTGGGTTTGAACAATTCGGTTTAGGGTGATTTGGTGAGATTTCGTGTTGTTTTGAAGGATTTGGGTGTAGATTCATATTCAGGAGGTTGAATAGAGTCAATATAGTTGATTAAGAGTGATTTTTATCGGTTGTAGTGAGTGTTTGGTTGAACTGGGAGATCTGGGTAAGTGACTTACTCGAGTAAGCGTTTTGGCTAACTCAAATAAGATAGGCTTAGATTTATTCGAGTTATGTTTGGGTTAACTCGAGTAAAATAATCCATGATTTACTCTAGTTATCCATTGGCTAACTCTAGTAAACCATATCATATATAACTCAAGTTAGTTAGAGTAAACAATGGGTTTGATGGACCAAATTATGACATTTTGTAATTGGTAAATTCAGATAGTCTTAGGACTAATTTGGAGATTTTAACTACTTGGAGGACTAATTGGTAAATTTTGAAAATTTTGAGGACTAAATCATAATTTTACATAGGTCGAGGACCAAACTGTAATTTTACATAGATTTTCAATTTTGAGTTGGAAGTAATGGATTTACTTTCGGATTGAATTTTGAGCGACTTTGAGGGTTGCATATGCATGTGCATGCATTTTGGTACAGCTATAGTACCAGTGTCTCATACATTATTGTTTTTGATGTATTGTTTCAGCTCAGTTCAATTTTTGAGGTGACCAGAGGTGACCAGCCATACACCGGCGGTCAGTGTTACGGAGTTTGGAAGCTTGGCATCCAGGTGAGTGGATGACAACTTCAGACATATAGGTTGTGTCTCTTCTACTGATATATGTTTTTGTTGTGCTATCACCATATCATGTAAATTGGACTAATCTAAGGATTGGTTAATTT